>BMAO01030690.1:0-75403 GCA_019973975.1 Trichonephila clavata | reverse complement strand
AAAATCAAAAAAGAATTTGAAGATGAAAATAAGTTACCTTTTTTTTTGTTGTTGTTAAACACGGTTCTCCGATTTGTCTGTATAAGCGCAGGAAGCTAAAAGAAATTAGTTGGAAAGTCAAATTGACACAAAATTTCCTCATTTCTCGAAAAGGGCGTCTTTCTCAGGGTCATTCTATCCCATTCTTTTCATTCGTCCTTAAGCCTGTCATAAATCGGTCATGCTTTTTCCCGATCCTGCTTTTGTCCAATGTGCGGAAATTTCTTCTTTAACGCACCCCCTCCCCAGAGGACCAACGTTGAGAACTCATTGATTACTCCTTAATAACTATAGACTTGGAGGGTGACGGAAGACTTCTGGCGCTTATTGTCTTATCTTTTCACGAACGGTAGCAGTTATCGAGCCCTTGCTCACCATAAATGCACATCCAGTCTTTTGGTTGTTACAGAAATAAAAGAGAACCGGTATAAATTAAATAAAATATTTTATTCACACTGTACCATCTCTGAAAAAAATTCCGACTAAGACAAGCCTTCCTGTAGCTTCTTAGTGCGACAGTTTATTATAGTCAATCAATCAATAGACGAAGGGGTTATTGTCCTTTACAGGCAAATAAACATTCTGAATGGATTCTTTCCATCCTAAGTGTTATCTGCATTTCACTTCAAACGATCTCTCTGTCGATCCGCTTTGAATGAGAAGTTTTCCTACATTCAAAGATCACACCACTCCTTGTCTTCTCACTATTTGAGTAATTTTACCAGCTTTTAAACTTTTCTTATGCGTTTCCTGAGATTCAGAATTCACACGGAAAACTTATATATCGTTTTAAGCCAGTGACATACTATTTTATAAACGTAAAATAGCTTGGTAAATGTTATCAATGGTAAAAGACCATTGATAACATTTTACGACTTTTTGCTTACGCACACATGTAAAAGGCCCCTGTAGCTAAGAGCTTTTTTTTCGATGACGTAATATCGCCACAGTTAACTCGTGCCCCCTCGTAGTGTTATCACGCCCCCCCCCCTCGGAGGAAGATGCGCCTCACAGTTTGAGAAACGCTGCTCTACAGTTTTTTTCGAAAAATTACTTACATCTATTTCACTATTTGATTCATTCATCAATTTAGAAGAAATTTCAATCTCACTTAAATATTTCGCTATTCCTGTTCATGCTGACTGAAATAAAACTTATGCTAAATTTGCAAAATACTTCAATCTAGTGCCGTATTACTCGTTAGGAGGAGTAGGCAATTGCCTATGGGCCCCGTGCTTTTTAGGGCCCACAAAAGCGTGTTCTGTTTTCTATTAGAGCTCCATAAATAGGCAAGGGGCCCCGAGAACTCGACTCAAGGGGCATCCATGTCGTTTAATCCGACACTACTTCGATCTCTTTCCCCACATTCTCAAAATATAAGCACAAATATCCAGATAGCAATAAACCACGAACCTTCAAATACTAAATTATTTCGAAAGAAACTAACATTGGTAGTTGTTTATAGTCTGAGATCTGGGATCATTATTTTAATATAAGAATTCTAGGATCAACTTTTTAAAAACTTGGAACCGAAAACATATATTAAAGACCAAGTTCAGGAAAACATTTAAAAAAAAACGGATTTCAACCGCAATTACATGCAAGTAGGTAAGAAAAGCCGGTTCTGCGGTAAAGGCGCAGGCACAGGCACAGAGTTGAGTTGTTTTCCTCCTGTGGAGGCACAGGCACAGGCAAGCACAGGCGCAGAGTTGAGTTGTTTTCCTCCTGTGGAGGCGCAGGCGCGAGTTGTTTCCCTTCTGTGGATGCTGCGTGGAGTTGAGTTGTTTCCCTCCTGCTATGGTTTTGGTTTTCGAGTTGATGGGGAGTTGAGTTGTTTTCACCTGCTGTTGAGTTGTTTCCCTCCTGCTGCTAAGTTGAGTTGTTTTTTTAAATATGTAAAAAAAGTTTATTGAAATGTTTAAAGTGCTCATGGCGCCACTATTGGTTAAACTATACACTAATTATTAGATTTTAAAATGATTGAAAAAATAACGCTCAAATAAAAAAAAAATAATAAATCCAGATTCAAACTCACAGCCCAGAACAAAATGTCTCCATAGGACAATAGTTTTTCAGTTACGCTAACCATTGTCCTATGAAGGCATGCAGACCTGAAGAAAACTTAGGTTTATAATCTCATGAATTTAATTTTGCAGGCGAAGCAGATGGCGACATTTTCTTAATTAAAATGAAATAAAAAAAAATATTTCACTTATATTATTTTAATAATTTGTAAATTTTAATGCGGTATAATGATTACACATACACAGTAAAAATGTGACGTAGAATACTCGTAATCAGCGTGTGAACGGTTTACGATTGAACTTGTCTTAGCTTGTCTGATCTTGATTCTACAAGACGGCGACTGAATTCTACGTCAGAAATTATCTCAATGCTTAGAGCGGATGGATACATTGCTTTCAACTACTCAGCGAACTCCGTTCAAGTGTAATTCGGTCAATATGCTTTAGACCCTTGTCACATCTTAGGTTCAAGATTCATTTCGTTTGTCAGTACTGCGACGGACTGTATTCGAAAAGGAAAAAAAATTGACAATGTCTGAAACACATAGCGAACAACGAAAGCTTGGAAAGGTCGTGGAATCTTCTGCAAATAAGAAAGCAAGAAGAGAAGTTTCAAAAGTAAGTAACAAATTAAATAAATTTGATATGTAATGTTTATAATGTTTTTTACACTTTTCTAATCCTCATTAATTTTGGTATATTATTTTCAGAAGTATGGAAAATTTACCGAGGATTGCATACCAGATGGAGTATTTCCAATTGGAGATGATGTTTTTGTCTTTGCAAGCATCTATTACGATTCCGTATCAGTACACATAAGGCGTTTCAAGAAGTATGGAAAAACCTACTACCCAACTCCTGAGGGAATAACATTAGACCCACAGTGGATCGAATATATCATGCGTAAAAAGAAAGTACCGGAATCACTGGAGGAATTACCGAGTGGACTTTTCCCTCCTGAACGGCACATTCAAATAACAAGTGAGAACTTCACTAATTTTACTTTTAAGCGCATTAAATACGGTCCGAATGAAGAGCCTACTTTTAAAGAAATCAGCATATCCCGAGAGCAGTGGGCTGAAATGATTGAAAAATATGGTGCTATTGAAAATGCCGTTATAGACAATGTATTTCTGTGTATGGACTTTTTAACTGCATATAAAACCTTCTGTGAAGGTCCCATAGAAAACGCATTACCTTTTTCTTTGGACGTTAGTCTGGGTCAACGATACTTGACGCAAATTTTGAAAAAATCTATTTGTAGCCTCCTGAACGAAAAAGGACTGAATCAACCTCAGAAACTCGCTGAGGAGTTATGGGGGAACCGAGAAGAAACATTTAATTCACATGTTTTGTCACTGGAAGCTAATGAGATAGCTGATTATTTTTATAATAATCTTTTTGAAAATGTACACTTTTTACTGTTAAAACCTGTAAATTATGTAACTGAAAATTTTTTGGAAAATCTTCGCTTAGATATTATTTTAAGAGAAGTAAGAGATATGTTATGTCCATCTGATTGTTTTGAATATTATGAGGATTTTGTTTAAAAAATATTGCATACTGACTTTATAAGTTTTACACAGTATTTTGTTCCTATAAATCTGAATAAAATGTTTTTTTTTTAATGCTTGATTTGAGTTAATATCATTTTTGTTGTTTGTTAGTTTAATATTTGTGTTGAAATAAGTTTCACGTTTAAAAAACAAATAAGAGTATTTTGTATAAAAGTAAGGAGAATTTATGCTCATGCTTTTAAACATAACCCTTTGCCTTTCCCAAAAAGTATAAATTGCATAACTATTCATTGTAATAGTCATTGAATCAAGTTCTGTTCGTCGGTAACAATGTATCAAGATTTAGCAGCGTTTTACGAAAATCCCGAAGTTCCAAGTAGCTTCGGAGGTGTGGATGCATTACATCGCTCTTTAAAAGGGAAATATAGTAAAAAAGATGTAAAGCATTGGTTATCACAGAAAGATGCTTACACTCTTCATAAACCTGTTCGGCATAAGTTTCAGCGGAATCGAGTATTTGTAAGTGATATTGATCGTCAGTTTCAAGTGGATTTAGTCGATATGCAATCTTTAGCAGAATTTAATAAGGGTTATAAGTATTTGTTAACTTGCATTGATTTATTTTCAAAATTTGCATGGGCAATTCCTCTGAAAGATAAATTTGGAAAAAGTGTAAAGTCTGCGCTAGAAATTATTTTTAAAGAAAGGAAGCCTAAAGTGTTGCAAACAGATGCCGGTAAGGAGTTTTTAAATAAAGTAGTTCAAAATTATTTGAAAAATATGAGTGTAAAATTTTTTTCTACAAATAACGAAACTAAAGCTAGCGTAGTTGAAAGGTTTAATCGGACGTTAAAAACAAAAATGTGGAAATATTTCACTGAATTTAATACTAAAAATTACATTGACGTCATTGATAAATTAATGCACAGTTATAATCACTCGTATCACCGTTCAATTAAAATGGAGCCTGCTTCTGTAAGTAGGCATAACAGGAAGCAAGTATTAAATAATTTATATGGTGATCTAAGAAATGAGAAACCTAAAGCCCCTAAATTTAAAATTGGCGATGTTGTGCGCATTAATAAGCAAAAACTTCTCTTTGAAAAAGGATATGAACAAAACTGGAGTCGAGAACTTTTCGCAGTTTATGAAATCGTGCAAAGAATTCCGATCGTTTATAGATTAAGAGATTTACAAGGTGAAGAGATTAAAGGTACTTATTACGAAGCAGAATTACAAAAAGTTGTCGACTCTGGTTTCTATCCTGTAGAGAACGTCATCAAACAAAGAAAAAGACGAGGAATCACTGAATATTTTGTTAAATTTTTAGGTTATCCTGAAAAGTTTAATGATTGGGTGACTGATATTCAAAAAGTATAAATAGTTAAATTTTTTTCTTACGGACTCATTTTCAAAATGTCTTTCTACGTAACATTACCTTCTGATAGCTCTATGCATTTCTTTCCAGAAAACAAAATATCTCATTTCAAAACTCAGTTACCCTCCCCCGTTTATTTAAATGGTGAATGGGAAGTGGGATTGTCTGAAATCATCTACCCTCATTCTTGGCTTAACGTAAATGAAACTAACAATTATTTTCGATACAAAGTGGGTGACGGTAATATTTCTTCAACCGTTAAGCAAACAATTGATGTGGGGTGTTATGAAACAATGTTTGATATTATATCAGCCATACAGCTTGCTTTACCAAAAAATCCTAGTCGGTTCACAATAACTTACAATAAAGCATCGAAACGGGTGAAAATGAATGCGATTCGAGGTAGCAGTCTTCATTTAGAGAACTTAGGAGAATTATTAGGGTTCAAACGCAATGCAATCATAACGGGTAATATGAAAAGCGAATTCGTTGCTGATGCATGGTCTAATTTTTCGGTTTTTTACGTTTACTCGGATCTAATTTCACCTCAAATTGTGGGAGATACACAAGCTCCTTTATTACGAATCGTTCGAACTAAAGGTGAAGACGGGGAAACGATTAGTCAATATTATGATAGACCTCAATACTTACCTTTAGTGAGACACTCGTTTCAGACGATTCAAGCTGAACTGAGACTCAATTCAGGTGATTTTGTTCCCTTTGAAAGAGGTAAAGTGATCATAGTGCTTCATTTTCGCATGAGACAAATACTCTAAATAAAGCAGTGCTTTTCTCATACCCTCATTTGAAGATAAAAGCGCCAAGATGAGCTTACCATACGTTTGCTGTACTAAAAGATTTGAGGACCATTATGCAGGTCAGATCGGCTCGGGTCTGACTCATTACAAGGGCATTAGTTTTCAAAAGGGTTATGGAATCGGAGGAATATTTCGCCGATTGTTTAGAGCGGCCTTACCTTTTTTAGTAAAAGGAGGTAAAACTATTGGAAAAGAAGTATTAAGGACAGGGAGTCGTGTTGCCTCTGATGTATTGTCAGGAGAAAAATTTAAAGAAGCCGTAAAAACAAGAAGCAGAGAAAGTGGGAAAAAATTAGCTCAGAAAGCTATTGATAGAGTTCAATCTATGGTGGGGAAAGGACAGTATAAAAGAAAGTGTAAGAAACAGAAAAAATTCATTTCATCCAAAGCACGTAAAGTGAGTGTACGCGATATTTTCGATTCGTAAAAATGGCATTTATTCTCAAAGATTCTCCTGAATGTGTTAAATCTGAATTGGAACTTTTCAACTTACCCGGTACTCAAACAGTTATTCAAGATGGGCAGTGGAAACAATTTCACCCTCTTTCTAACGTTTTCGATAACGCACCTGTAGAATTTCACATTTCTGGAAGTGCAGAAGATTACATAGATCTCAGTCAAACACAATTATATGTAAAAGCGAAAATAGTAAAAGTGGACAATACACCTATTACTAAAGATGATACTATAGGACCTGTGAATTTATTTCTACATTCATTATTTTCTCAAGTAGATGTATCCTTAAATGATCGCGTGGTTTCCAATTCCAGTAATACATATCCCTACCGATCTTATATTGAAACTCTCTTAAACCATGGATACGACAGCAAAACTTCCCAATTAACGGCTGAACTATTTTACAAGGATTCTGATGATGGTCTCAAGAAAAGAACTGAATTTTTTAAAGAAAGTGCAACTGTAGACATGATTGGTTGCATACATTCAGATTTATTTCATCAAGATCGTCTTTTACTCAATTTAGTGGATTTAAAAATAAAATTAATACGAAGCAAACCCGAATTTTGTTTGCAAGGATCTGTAGGATTTAAAGTTGTTTTGGATCATGTTTCTTTATTCATACGAAAAGTTCGCGTGAATCCTGGAGTTATTCTTGGTCATGCGAAAGCGCTGGAAAAAACAAGTGCAAAATATCCCATTAACCGAGTTCTGTGCAAAGTGTATTCGATTCCTAAAGGAAGCATGTCTTTTATTCAAGATAACATATTTTCAGGCCAAATGCCGAAAAAAGTTTTTGTAGGATGTGTTGATAATGAAGCTTTTCACGGCGCATTTTCAAAATCTCCCTATGAGTTTAAACATTTTAATTTAAATTTTGTTGGAGTGTATGTGGATGGACAACCGGTGCCTCACAATCCATTAGAACTCGATTTTTCTAAAGATCAATACATACGTGCCTATCAAACTCTATTCGTTGGGACAGATCGAATGGGTCAAGACAGAGGTATATTTATTTCTAGAAAAGAATATAAAGATTCAAATACATTATTTGGATTTAACCTCTCACCAGATTTATGTTCCTCAGGAGAACATTTAAGTTTGATAAAACATAGCAATTTGCGATTAGAACTAAAATTCAGCAAATCTTTAGAACAAACCGTATGTGTTATCGTTTTCGCCGAGTTTGAAAATTTAATCGAAATAAACAAATCGAGAAATATCTTGTATGATTTCGGAAATTAAAGAATGGATGGAATGCAACTGTTTACAGTCTTATCTCAAGAGAAGGCCACGTCCCCCTATTTCCAAGGTGTTTATTCTAGAGATACAATCCCTCCTCTGCAAGAAAACATGTGTGCTATTGTAAATTCTGATGACTCATCGCAGCCTGGAACCCACTGGTTAGCATTATTTGTGAATGATAAAAGAGAATTAGAATTTTATGACTCGTTTGGACAACCTCCTGCATTCTATAACATTAGTACTACTACCTATTTAGATGTATTATGGAATTCCAAAGTGTTTCAATCACCAACATCCAATGTTTGTGGACAATACTGTATTTACTTTTTATTCAAACGCAGCCAAGGCTATTCTATGCATTATATTTTAAATCAATTGTATATAAATGATTTTATTATGTATCAATTTGTAAAGAAGCGATATGGTGTAAGATTTGTGTTTAGAAAATAAAAAAATAAAAAAAAAATGGAATGAAACTAAATATTTGTGTCTTTTATTTTTTTTCTATTATATTCTTTTATTTTTCCCTAAAAAAATTACTATTTTTTTTCTATGATAAATTTTTTTTTCTCAAAAAAAAAAATTAATATAATTTTTATAATAATTTCCCCTTAAAAAATTCATATTTTTTTCTATGATAAAATATTTTTGTTCCCTAAAAAAATTAATATTTTTTTTCTATGATAAATTTCTTTTTCTCAAAAAATTAATATAATTTTATTTAATTATCATCTATTTGAAACTTTTAAATTTTATTAAATAAGTATATTTTCACCTGCAAAAGAAAACTGTTCAAATCATAAAGAGACATTTTTTTTAAATCAAATGATTATCATTTATTTCAAAGTTTCAACCATGCATTTCTGCGAGCATACATTATTGGTTTTTTGATAATTTTGTTATTCTTATACAATTTTTTATTTACATCTAGATGTTTCGGTAAATTTACATCATTCAAAGCACTTAAAAATACATATCTTCCTTCAGGTGCCGATTTTCGGTTCCGTAGAAAATCATTTACGAGGAATACAATATTACTTCCTGGAATAACAGTATTTTTGTAAATAATTTCACCATCAGAATTCCAACTGAAAGATTCTTGAAGCTTTAAAAACTGGAAAATATCTTTTGCTTTTTCTTTATACCTAGGTGGAACAATTCTAAAAATTTTATCCTCTAACACTCCTTTTTCTGTCTTCACATTCTGCCCTTTCTCTGTCTTCACTATTGAACCTTTTAGATTTTCGTTTAATGATTCCATTTCTTGATTTTCCGATACAGATGTTTCAGTTGGAATTGATTCGGACTCTTTTCGATTTTCAACAGAAAAATGTGTATATTTTTGTAAAACTTGTAGATAGAGTATTGCTTTTTCTTCTTCAGTTAAATCCTTATTATGGAGAATGTTTTTCATACGTTGATCAAGTTCCGATAAGTGTTCCGCTACTTGAGCTCTTTCTTCGGGTACCAGTACAAATTTTTTGCTAAATTCCATTTTGAATTAAAGAGCTGATAACGGAAATAGCTGCTGGTAATAAAATAGATAGGAATCCTTCTCCTTTTTGAATTAAAATTTTCTTTTTCTCGTAAAGAGGTGTTTTTTTGTTAGAAAGCTTTCTTAAGCTTTCTTTATAGGGAGATAAGCGATTTTTTTTAATTTTAGTCAACGATATGTTACCACATAAAACATTCAGCACGCACTCACACAAAGTTTTTATTTCTTTCTTTGAACACTTTTTCAAAATAGATTTTGAGTTTTTTGTTTTAGAAATTAATTTTAAGAGCTCTAAAGTTTGTTCAGAACACACTGGCATCTTGCGAACTAATGAATATTCATCTAACAATTTGAATCTATTTATTTGTTTCAAAGTAATGGGTTATCGAGGTTGATATACATAAAAAACATCTCCAGGAAACATACCTGTGCGCACACGCAAGGATTCATCAGTTTCAGGTTTTAAATCAATAAGTAAGTATCCGTACGGCTTTGATGTGGTATCTGTGTAACATTCTTGAAAAAATTTCACTTTACGAGGATATAATTGGCGCCCTAAATGTGTAATTTGGGATTGATCTCTTCGATTCTTAAATAATACAAGATAATGAGCGTTTAAGGAAATTTCTCTAATTTCTTTCCCTTTATGAAAAATATTCTGTACCACAAAAATTATACTCAAATTTCTGTGATGTGAATATTTTACAAATAATTTTGTTAATTGGGGATCATTCCCTAACTCGCCCATAAGATCATCTATAACAATTAACGCATCCGAATACTGGTGCACATTAGATGGAATACCTTCATGAAAGGAAATATTCGACATTTCTTCATATAACTTTTGATAAACCCCATAACACCAAACTATTTTTTTAGGAAAAGGTTTAATCATTTTATTTTCAATTAATTTTTTAACGAACTGGAGGGAAACAACTCAACTCCACGCAGCATCCACATGAGGAAAACAACTCAACTCTGCGCCTGCGCCTTTACCGCAGAACCGGCTTTTCTTACCTACTCATGCAATATATGAGGGCAACACTAATTGTTATACGATTCAAATCGTGGGTAATCATTGGGTTTGCAATATCAGTACAAGATTTTTTTTGTTGAATGTTGAACTTATAACTGAAGTCTATCAGCTTGGGGCCCCTGGCGGCCGCCAGCCGCTTAATCCGCCTCTGACTACACCAAAAATGATCACCATGGTGCGAAGGTCATGTCATGGTCCTGTTTATCTGACGATTTTTTTTTCTTTTGGTTGCTCTCTTTTTTTTGCGGTTAGATGGCGCCACGACAGATCAGTATAGATTTTACTTTTATTAGTTAAGCTAGGGTCACCAAATGAAGTGGCGCTATCTACCCGCAAAAAAAGAGAGCAATCAAAAGGGAAAAAAACGTCAGATAAACATGATGCAAGAGAGCAACCAAGGAAAAAAATTCGTCAGATAAACATGACGCAACTCATAAAAAATATAAAAAACTGACTGCTCTCATTAACAATTATATCGCCTAACCGTTCGTTCGTCTAACCAACTCTCTGGTAGGGGAGTGTGTAGTGATATAATCTATATCAACAACCTCCGCACCATAGTGATCATTTTGGTGTAGTGGTTAAGTTACTCGGCTTCGGACCCAAAGGTTCCGGGTTCTGTCTTTAGGATAAAAACACCCCACGTCAGACTCGTGTCCGGCGTTTCATGAGTTCAAGCCAAATACCACTGAAGACCCACCGTGTAGGGGTACGATGTACGTAAATCTGTCGAGAGCTCAAACGTCCTCCCATTGGTGTGGTAGTTAGGAGAGTGGGTGCCAGCTCAGATTGTCGTCCTCGTCACTTGTCCAAGGTTCAAAATGACGAGGTCTGTATCCAAAAGCCCTCGAGTAGATGAGCAGTGCGACGATAAAATTCACTCACTCACTATCTCTAATTATATTTATTTCGGTTCAGTTCAATGAACCTTTGGTGGCCGCTAATGCGAGTCAGTTTCGTGGAACTGGTGGTAAATATGAGGCAAATATTATTTCAGAATATCTTCAAAACCAACATTTTATTGCAGAAATATATTTATTAAAGTAGTATTGAATAAATATTTGAAAGAAAAATTGTTTATAAACTTTTCTTCGTCTTTTTTAATTTTGAGGCTTTTTAGATGAAAGATTTATAAAAAATTTTAACTTCTTTGTTGTTATTTCTTCAATAATTACCTTGAATCCAATTATGCCCACTTTCAATTAGGATTTACAAAGAAACTCGTACAAAGAAACAAATAAGTTTTTGAATATAAGTGGTCCACACAGGGCCGCCGCGTGGGTATTAGGCGCCCTTGTTCAAGTTGAAATTCGGCGCCCCTTTATGGGGTTCTGTTGCACTCTTATAAAGTGTTACAAATAAAATGTGAAATACTCATTTATAGTATTCGAAATTTGACTTTCGAACTGAAAAGCTTTAAAATTATAATATTAAAACACGTTTGTCTTATTGCTTTTTTTAAATTATTATTTCATAAATTTTAAAAACAAAACAAAGCAAAAATGATATAAAATTTTTAAAGTAAAATATAAAAATTAGAAAATATATCCAAATATAAATTGATTCTCCTAGCTTTAGCAGCTACAAACGCTCGTATCAATTCCTTTATATTTAATTTATCCAAAATTTCGCTCTCTATAGGCCCGTTTACATGCAAGCCGGCAATTTGGAATTGGGGAGAAAAGCCGGCTTTTTACCGGTATTTTTTTCAGCCAGTTTTACATGAGAATCTGGTGATTGGTTGATAGATTCACGTGACTATACAATGTAACCATGGAAACAACCAGATTTAGCGCGATTATCATGAAGAGGACATGTGATTATGTTTTCGTTTACTTACCGCCAAACAATTCTTTGTTTCTATTATTGCTACGACTATTTTGCTCTTGCACTTTTGCAATATACCTACTAAAATTTCCTATTTAAATGTATATGGTTGCTCGATTACTGTAAAAGATAAGATGATTGTAGGAAAAAAATCTTTTGTTTAATATCCTGGTAAAAATGCGAGTGTTTTATAAACGTGGATAATAATGATGAAGCATAAAGATTTTAAACATCTCCTCACTGTTTATTATGTCCTTACCACTTTGAATAGGCTTGTTTTTCAAGAACTACAACCAAAGACAACCCAATTACTTGTCCTTTGAATTTAAAGATTATTTCCCTGTTTTTTACTAAGTTAAAATTATTGTATACTATTAATTCATACATTTTTTTTTAATTTGAGAATAAAGCCTCCTCTTCTCCCAAAAGCAACACATTTTAAGATAAAAATTTTCATGAAATTTCTTTTTTGTGAGTATTTTTACTATGTATACTTTTGTGAAGCTGTAGAATAAAGTTTTCTTGTAGAATTTCAGTTACATGAATTAAGAGAAAAGGGCAATTTCTCTCATTATTTACTTCATGAGCTGATTGCTCTGAAGCAATCCAATATGGAATATAAAGAAGCTAAAATGCATCTAGGTCTTAAAACTTTTATGTGGTATAGAAGTTTCAGCTCAACTGAAACTCATTTCATTGGGAATTAATTTGTCATCAGTAATGTATTAAGACTAGTTTTTGCCATTAATTTCTTTGTAAACAAGGGAAGATCTTTTCAGATCTTACTTTTGTAAATGTATATGAAAAAAGCATTGATTTGATTAAATTAATTTTGATAGTGATTAGAGTAAATAAAATTCGCAAAAACTTTTAAGATACAAATGTTTTTAAAATTTTTCTTTACTATTAATTACATTAGGTGTTTAAAAATTCAAGTTTTTATGTTATAAACTTAATGATATATATAAAGTGAAAATTTTAGAAATTCTGCATAATTTGACCTATTTTCGCTTTTTAATCTTTGATTAGATGATTTTCTTTAATTTTTTTTATTGTATCCTTTTATTTGTTTGGGTTAATGACATTTAATACTCTTTGTAAATATTTTTAAAATTAATACTTTTTTGTTGTAAATAAATTGAAAAAGCTATTCATAAGATTTCCAGAGAGATTTATTAGATATTATCAATAAGATAAAAATCGAGATGTGCTAATTGTACAAGGTATTATGCACGTTGAATATTTGCAGTTAGATCCTCGATTTGCCCTTATAGTATAGTGTTACATCCACAGAGTCTGATTTATATATACCACCATATCATTACTTATAGTGCATTCATGTAATGTTAAAATTAAGTGTCAATAAATGATGTATATTAAAATGAATTTGATTATTAAATAAAACTACTGTCTAATAAGAATTTTCGTGAAAACAATTTAATTCAATCTACTATAAAATAATTTTATTAAAAAGCATATTTCTTTAAACATGTTTCTTAATTTATACAAAAAAGTCAAATTTCTTTCTTTTTGAATGTTGGAGACAAACATTTCTTTAAAAAGTTCAAACCTTTTGAAGGGTAATAATTATAAAGGAAGTCAGAGACTATAAAACATATCAAATGTTTGTTTGTTGTCAGATTATTTCAGATGCCCAAAACCTTTAAATGATGTTAAAAGCTATTTCATTTCAATCTCAGAAGAATTCCTAATTATTAATCAAAACTTTCATATTAACCAACTTTAATTAAAAAGCTAAATTAACTTTTGTTTGTAAGAAAGTGTGTATTTTCCTTAATGTACAATATTTTCCATAAGAACTTGTTCATAGTTTCATAATTGAGGGATTATTTAACCCTTCGAGGAGAAAAAAAGTAATATTTAGCCTATTTTTATAAAATAATTTTGTACTTGCCCATTCAATTCAATAAGTATATAAAAGGATATCTTTTGGTTCAGTAAATCATGATTCGCTTTAATAAAAATTAAATGGACTAAATTTGAAGATTTTAGAAAAAAGAAATTTTCTTTTTAAGCTCTTATCCTCATAAATTCATGGGAATGTGAATATAAAACAGTTAATTCTATTTATTGGTTATATCACATTTTAATCAATTTTCAAAGTAAAAATTTTTTTTTTCATTACACCCCTATGGAGTTATTTAATAAAAAGATAGTACTACTTTTTTACTTATACGGAAACACTCAATAAGATAAATCAGGAAAAATAACAAAAAAATGCAATTTTATTGTATACATCCATAAGAATTATATTGTAATAATTTCAAATTAATCTCAAAAACTAATGTCTTAAAGTATGTGTATCATCTTATTAAAATATTGGAAACATACATGCAAAGTAATAATTCTTATTTCATAAAATCAGGTTCTTAATACTTTTATTTTTAGGGAAAAAAATATTTTGCATTGCACAGTTAAAATACTTCTATAATAACTAGCTTGTTGATACATTTGATACGAGTGAAGTTTTTGATAACTTGAAGGAAATTAACATTTCCTGTGGGGAAAAAAACAGGTCTCACAACATCCTGCCCCTTGATGAACCAGTGGGTTCATAACATTTTCATGAAGCAATAAAATTTTAAATTCAAGCATTTCTAGGCTTCTAGCACAATTAAATTTTAAAAACAACACACAAACTAAATAATTAAACATTATAACATATTTCAACGCACTAATAAAAAATAACACTTTTACAAAATATCCTGAAATTTGAGAAAAGAAAAAAAAGAGGTTTCATTATATAAAATTTAAACATTGGCAAGGAAAGTATACATTATAAATTTTCTAACTTTTTTATAAGTTACTAATCAAGCTATTTATTAACGCTTGAAGTAAGCAAGAATTAAAAGAGAGCAACAAATAATAAATTAAGTCAAAAACTTTAAAAATTTTCGTATAACAATATGCACATTGAGAAAATATTAAATAGTTCAATATACAATTTTCAAGAATCATTCTAGCTATACCAATATTTAAAGAATGAAATACTAAACTGCATTTGAATCAAACAAATATTTAAAATAAAACTATCAATATACAGCATTCAAAATAGTATTCTGAGCTGTATTTCTTCTGTACACCAACGCTCGCAATCCACAACAGCAGCCATCTTTGAATAAATAAAGATCTGGCGTAATGCATCATGGGAAAATTAGTGGGAAATTCACTTCTTTTACTCCCTTTAATAGGTCCACATTGTTACTGAAGTAGAAGCCTAGCTGCCGCTAGGCTGGAACTGTAGATAAATATTTATTCCAGGTCATGGGAAAATTAGAAAACGTTCCCGCATTTTACCCCCAAATCCCCTGCCCCATTGCGGGTACAAAAATCAAACCTCCATCATGTAAACGCCTCGATCAAGATAGATTGGATCTAGCTTAGTACGGTCGCGTTTGTTATACGCTCTGTGCTACCTTTTGCGATATTACTGCCCAGGTCCAGATTGAATAAATTAGGCGTACCTATAGCTCTTTTAAGAGCTGAAAGGATAGGGCGTCAACTGTCTGCGACTTGTGCTGTATTTTTACAGCCTCTTCTATCTAGATTACCTTATCGATTTACCTCCTAACGACTTGGAAATGGCCTCTGACCACCCCTCGGAAATGGAATTTGCCCATAATGCCTCTCTCCCATCCTCCAGATCCTCTACTCCAACCACCAGCAACTGTGAACGGCTCCAATATGCTAACTCTGAATTGAGAAAATTCTCAATTTTACATAGCAATGTATCTCATACAATCAACTCCATAGCTCCTTATGCCTCAGAAGAAGACCCGGAACTCGCTGACCTCTACACGAGACAAGCCTACCTCTACTCCAGACAACAACAAGCGGTAAGTGAGTTTAGCTCTCTTCCTCGCTGTACTACCCCTGGCTGTCAAATTCACCACACCCCTGTAAACTCACCTACAAAATCTGAAAACAATGATTTCCCGGAACTACCTAAAATTAACAGTAATAAAAGGAAGGAAAGTGAAGATGGTTTCATCTCACCTACTCCTAGACAAACTTTTGAAAGACAACTCCTAGATCTCTCAAACTTTAATGTAAATACGAATAATAAATTTAATGGACTTAATGTTAACGAAACGGATATAGCAGGAACTTCTCAACACACAACTAATTTAAAAACACCCGCATCTAGCCCTAACAAAAACAACAGCAAACCGAACACAAATACAAATAACACTCTCCCACCCCCGGTTTTCCTAAAAATTGACACTCAATACATCAAACGACTCAAAGCACTCACGGAAATAATCCCAACCCTCCGCAGCAGAAAATCAGGCGAACTCATAAGGCTCTACACTAATAATTACGACGACTACCGCACCCTAAATGACGCAGTCGAAAAACTAAAGTACGAATTTTTTGTAATTAAACCACAACATGAAAGGCCAATTAAGGTCGTCTTAAAAGGACTCCCCAAGAATACTAAAACCGAAGACATACATGAAAACCTTACCGAACTCGGCTACACAATAGAAAAGGTCACTCAACTAATTGGACGAATCACAAAACAGGAACTTGCAGTCTTTCTAATAACTCTTCCCCGAAATCTTCAAAATTTAAAAATCTTTCACCTAACGCATCTTTGCTACTTAATGGTAAGAGTTGAAGGGTACAATGGCAAAGGGGTTACCCAATGCTATTCGTGTAACACCTTCCATCATACGGCCGAAAACTGCCACTTTATCCCACGATGCCTGAAATGCGGCGAAGCACATCAAACTCGCGAATGTGCAATCAAAAGAGTAGAGAAAACCTACTGCATTAACTGTCATGTGTACGGACACATGGCAAATTATACTAAATGCCCTCTCTACCCTAAACCTCGCAAAGGTTCCAACATCACACCTAACAATTACTCCTCTGCGGTTGATAGCCTAATAAGACCCAACACTACATATGCTCAAGCTTCAATTAACACTAAAACCACTAACTCTAAAAACCCACACCAGATGGCGACACACTTAAGAAGAATTCCTGCTACATCCTCTCAAAATCAGGCCAATCAAGTTGTTAGACAACAATCAATCAATAATATTAGCGAAGATGAAAATACCCCTCAAGCAATTATTCTCAAAACACTATAACAAACAATCCAAGCTCTTACTACCCTAACACAGCAAATCGCAACTATTTCTTTTAATAATCCAACTCCTCAACCCAAAAAAACAAACAAAAATAAATTAACTAAACAAGAATTACACGCCCTATTAGAGGCTTATCTTAATAGTGACGATGAATAAATACAACTTGATTGGTCTTAAACTTTGCTCATGGAATGCAAACGGCATACTTAATAAAATTATGGAGTTTAAAATTTTCGTAGAGAAGTACTCTCCCGATCTTATCCTTATGCAAGAAACACATCTGAGACCTAAACACAACATCAACATTCCAAATTACATTTGCTACCGCAACGACCTCATCACGGACGGACACGCTCACGGTGGTACTTTAATTCTTATTAAACGAAATATCCCACACTATAACTTACCCAATCCTACACTCCAGCACATCGAGGCCACAATTGTTGTTCTTACTCCTCCTAATCTCAACCCAATATCAATTATTTCTGTCTACGTCCCGCACCGCGCGGACGATAGAATGTTCACATTAGACTTCGAACAATTACTTCAGACCAATAGTAATTGTGTGATCTTTGGTGATCTGAACGCCACACACAATGAGTGGAACTGCTCAATCAACTCCATCCGTGAAAAGCAATTAAAAACTTTCACGGACCTTCTTAATCTTACAATCGCATACCCGACACCCTACCGGTACGGCTACGGGACTGCAAATACCTTAGACATAGCCATTATTAATAACTTTAACTACCCATTCACAATAGATTCCATCCCTGAACTTTCCTCGGATCACAACCCTGTATTTTTAAATTTCTCTCTTTCCTCACCATTTCACAATGACAATTCTAGAGCAGTTACCACCTGTTGGTCAAAATTCCGTAAAAATTTAATTAATTCTATTCACCTGTCTGATTTTAAAAACATTCGTAATCCCGATGTACTCGAATCCAAAATCTCTCTTTTTTCCGCTACCGTGAGCTCCGCCCACCAGCAAGCCTCTGAACCAATAGAAAACAAGAAACACACTTTCACTCCTAATCACATCCAAGAACTAATTTACTCTAAAAATAAAGCTAAAAGAGCTTACAATAAAACTTTAAATCCTACACACAGAACTAATTACTACAGATTACAAGCACAACTCAAAAAAGCACTCAAAAAACACTCTCAGCAAACCTGGAACAATAAACTTGAAGCACTCAATACAACCGACAATAGCCTATGGCAGAGTCAGAAATTCTTCCGTAAAAAGCGCACTAATATTCCTAACCTCACAAGCTCCTCTGGCATTGCCAACAGCGATGCACAGAAGGCGAATCTACTTGCTGCTACTCTAAAAAATAACTTTTCGGAAAATATTAGGCCTGATGGTGAATACCCTATTGATAATAAGATCACTAATACGCTAGAAAATTTCTTCTCTCACCCCCCGCCTCTCCCCATCACCCCAACTAACCCAGATGAAATTATTAAATACATTAAAAATCTTTCTAATAACAAAGCCCCAGGAAAAGACAATATTTCTAACAAAATGGTTAAGAACTTCCCTCTCAAAATTATTCTATTATTTACCTTTTTAATTAACAAGATTCTTTTTCTTAGACACTTTCCTAACAACTGGAAAAGTGCAATAGTATTTCCAATCTTAAAACCAAATAAAAAAAGTCACTCCCCAGATAGTTATCGTCCCATCTCCCTACTAAGTATCTTAAGTAAAATTACCGAGCATATAATTCTCAACAGATTAAATACGTTCACTAACAATAACAATTTTATTAATCCAAATCAATATGGTTTCACCAGGCATCTCTCCACTTATCACCCGCTGCTCAGATTGACTGAAAAGATTTCTTCTGGATTTCAGAGAGGCAGGTCCACTGGGGCTGTCTTTCTGGACATTCAGAAGGCCTTTGATAGGGTCTGGGTCAGCGGTCTCATTTTTAAACTTATAACTAACAATTTCCCACCTGCTTTAATACATCTAATTAATTCGTACCTTGTAAATAGATCCTTTAATGTTAAAGTCAATAATACTCTTTCCTCTACTATTTTTATCAAGTACGGTGTTCCACAAGGAAGCCTACTTGGCCCATTATTATTCAATATATATATAAACGACATCCCTACTCACAAACTAACCATCACTAATATTTATGCGGATGACACTGCCATTTCTGCTACCTTTAAAAATCATGACACTATTACAAAAGCTCTTAACGCACATCTACACCTACTCGAAAATTACTTTAACACCTGGAAAATTAAAATTAACATAGACAAAACAATAGCAGTACTCTTCACTAGGAGGAGGAAGCCTTGCACACCTCCTACCCTGTATACCACACCACTACACTGGTCTCAGAGTACGAAATACCAAGGACTAATCCTAGAGAAAAATCTGACATGGAAACAACACATCACACATGCGCGTGATAAATTCCGGAACGCAGTACGCTCAATTTACCCCTTAATTTGCCGGAATTCTCATTTGAACCTAAGGAACAAAGTACTTCTCTACACTGCCGTTTTGCGGCCCATTTTAACTTATGGTCGTCCTGTGTGGGGATACGCAGCAGATTCTAACATCAACCTTTTAAATTCAGCCCAAAACTCCCTCATTAGAACCATTACCAAAATTTGTAGATACACCAAAAATAAAGAAATTTATAAAGTTCTCAAAATTCCTATATTTAAAGTTCACATACAAAATCTAGCCATAAAGTTTTTCGACAACTTACCTAACATCAATAATACTAATATCTTAAACCTAGAAAACTACAATCCTAATATCAATAGTAAGAGACCCAGAAGAATTTTACTGGACTCCTACAATCCCCCTTAATTTAGTTTAGAGGATCATTCCTTTTTGGCGAATGATCCCTATCAAAATTTTTCGCATTATCACACGTATCTCCCTGCTCAATTACTTTAATTTCTCAATGAACCACACAGGCAACCAACTTCTTTTCATGCTTATTTTTAATTTTTTAATTATCTCTCCGACGCCAGGACAGCGTTTAGAGTGCTATCTCACTAATCCCCCTTCAGCCATTACAGACGAGCTCCTCGTCCGTTAGCAAGAACCAATTAATCTTACCCAGTTCCATCTATCACCCAGCTTAACCACAACTACCTTCTACATCTATCACAATTTTCCAGGACTCAAATTCCCCATTAAGGCCTAACAACTATAAGAGCACAATACAACCAGTATGGGACGGAGGAACGCTTCGCGTTCCAGTTTCCCAATGATGATCAGCGTCAATTCAATGTAAACGCCTCGAAAGAGGATCCATGCCGGTATATTGCCGGCAATTTTCGTCCATGTAAACGGGCCTTTTGACAAGTCCGATACTCTCTCCCGCGCAATAGTAGATCGCATGTAGTTTTTTATAATTTTATGTTTTGAAAAACTTCGTTCTCCAGTAGCCACCGAAACTGGCAGGATTAAAGAAATCCGTAAAGCTATTGCAATATTTAGAAATGTATCGATAAGATTGTTTTCATAAATATAATTTAAAACATCAATAGGTGACATATCCTCTTTGGTAAAACATCGCAAAGATTTTATTTCTTCGAAAAAATTTAATCCATCAATGTCCTTTTCATTAATATTTTTAGTATCCGTTAATTTTTGTTCTAATTCTTTGCAATGTTTTAAGACTTCATTGTCATTCCAGTTTTTTAAATGTAATCCATCAATGTCCTTTTCATTAACATTTTTTGTATCCGTTAATTTTTATGAGAACATGTTTCTAAAAAAATATTTATTGCACTAAATAAAAAAAAAATTTAATTTTCATTTCATTTACATATATATATATATATATATATATATATAAAATATGGGAGTATTTTAAATATATACAAAGCTACAGTTTTTATATACTTACTGTCTTCTCTTTCTTGGCGTTGTTTGCGCTTAAACGCACCCCACTTGGTTTCTTTCTTTTTTTTAGTCTTATAATTTATCTAATAAGATTTGTATGTTTTCGAGTATTTACTGACGTTAAAAGGAAACAGAAACGAAATGCTACGCTATAAAACGTCGTTGGAGGATCCCTAGCTATTAATTTATTCCGGAGGATCGAACTCACATCTAACAGAAGGCTTAGAGCTACAAAATGGTCCACCGAGATAGACAGGAAATGATACAAAAATATGCATGAACAAGAAAATGTAATACAATATTATTATAACTATTTATATATAAAAAAAACATATTTTCAAAAGAGCAGAGGAGAGGGACAAAATTACATCAGTAAAATTACATCATAGGAGACGATTACGAAATATTGAAACAGGAAACGAGTTTATTATGAATCATATTGTTATTAAAAATGGAATGTAAGTAGGAAGGAATTGCTTCTTGTGTAGGTTTTTTAAGATGTAATAATAAGTACGGTAAGATTTTTCATGGAACTTGAAGTTTATTTTCAAATAACAGTCTGTAAAAAAAAATTAAAATATTGAAAATAACAAGAACTTTTTTCAGTAAGTAAAGTTCACAACACTGAACAAACAACGAAAATAATTTAGGTTAAATCCTTACAAATTCGAAATTACTTTCAACTGAATTGCGATGATTACAGTTATGTTGCAATCTTTTATATTTATATCTTAAATTTGGAAGAAATCGCAAATTCGGCTGCCCTTGTGTATGGATATCCTGCTTAGAATCTAAAGGAATTCATGATACCAAAAAGAGTGTTGCAGATAGCGACTTTCAATATTCAATATTTGCGACCTAATATTCAGTCAAAATTTTCATCGCGCCCCACTTCTTACAATAATAATGTACTGAATGCAATTATAATGTACTTTGATGGTAAAACTACGATGCAATACGACTTTAATTATAAACGCAATAATTAGATAAATATTAAGTTTTGTAATTTGTTAAATTTTGTATATGACAAGCCCAAGAGAGAGTCACTAGTAATTACTGAACTATGTTTTTAATTGAATATTGATAAATTAATTATCAAATACTTTGTACAGAACTGATACACTTATAAGTGTAGTGCGTATTATATCAGTTTGAATGTGTATTTTATTTTTTATTATATAAGAATGTATTTTACTTTGTAATTATTTTAAATTATAAATTATTTTATCAAACTTTTGTTTTTAATTTTTCGCGATACGTTCGTGCCCCCAAGTAGGGTTATCACGCCCTCCGCGCCCCACAGTTTGAGAAACGCTGCGATAAAGATTTTATTTCGAGTTTCGAGAACAATTTAATAGCAGCATACATGAAGCAAAATATGACTTAGAGAAGAAAAACCAAGCGATTTACATAATTTTAAAAATGTATATATATTATCATTGCAAACAAAACAACGACGTTGAGCCACAACATCTTCTCAGCATATAATGAATAAAAATTTATGCCGATACAAATCATTCCCAATTTCTGTTGTTACATGTTACAAATTCTTAGATTTTGAACACGTTCCGTATAATAGCGCGAACTCCACACGGAACGTGTTTTTGTTGTTGGTATCGGAAATCAAATTTTGTTTTACACAAACGAAAACAAAACTAAATTAAATTATATATATGTATAAAATATAAAAAGATAGAATCTTATTTTATTGCTAAGAAAATATAAAACATGCAAAATTGCAAGTTTTTTATCAACAACTTTTATGTAAGTAACATTAAAGTAGAAAACTATAAGTACTATAAATTTTGGCGCCCCCTGCCCCAGGCGCCCTTGTGCGGTGAACAATTTTGCCACCCCCACGTGGTGGCCCTGGGTTCACAACTGCGTTGGTCCAATTCGTGCAATTTTTACTCCGTTGCCATAGCAATGGCTTTCGAACAACTTTTTGCCAGTGAGCTGAGAAAGTTGCTTGAAATTCCAGCCATAGGGATTCTTCGGCATCCTACGTCATAAACAAGATGGCGGTAACGATGGTAGCTTCGCATCAAACGCATCAGATATGGTGTACAATATTTTAACGGCGTATAATATTTTAAACAGAATGATGCTCCATTTCTGTTTTCCCCAAATAACAAAAGCGCGAACGAAATAAAATAAATAATATTGAATGGTCGTTTTCGAAGCAAAAAAAATTGGCGATAAGAAAGAGCGTGGCTGACGTCACAGCATGTCGTTCTGTTTACGGTAACCCTTCACCTTCAGATTCGGCGAAAAGTTGGGCTAAAAAGTTGCTTGAAAAATTTACGTGTGATACCGCCTTTAGTTAGGGAAATAATTGAAACTTGTTCCAAAATGAAAAATTTAGATATCTTTGCAAGAAAATTTCAAAAAGGAAAAAAGCTATGATTTCATATTAATATTTTTCACAAACATGACAAGGAAAATCCTGCTTTTGACTGTTAACATGAACAAATATATGCAGCTTATGCACAACATTTAAACCATCCATCAAATATTCAGTTTAAAACAATATATCCACAAGTATACGATTTTGAAATATTTGTAGCGCTATCTACACTGGTGTCCAAAAGTTAAGCATAAATCGTAAAATGCGAAAAACATGGAGTAAATATTCGTAAAAATATTCCAAATTTCTTGCGGATATTAATTGGGTGAAGAAGAAACATTGGGTTTATGCAAAACTTTTCAGTCGACTACATCCTGCGCGAAACACCGGCGCATGTCGGAACGCGGAGAAACAGATTCCCGCAGCATAGGCAGTTCAGACAAGTTTCGTGCAACTGCTGTACGAAGGAACGTTGTTAACCATCAAACAAGGTGAATGACGGCAGAAAGACGCCAATTGGACTTGTTTACGAAAGGAAGAATCGTTGGAATGCTGGAATCCTCAAGATCACAAACCAAAGTGTCTCAAATTCTAAATGTGGATCAGTCTGCGATCTCAAGACTGTGGCAGAGGCTTCAAAGAACGGGAGATGTTACCCGACAACCAGTATCAGGTCGACCAAGAGTCACAACCCCTCGCCAAGACCGATATCTGGTAATAAGTGTACGACGTCAGAGGGGCAGTACTGCCAGAGCACTGGGTTCGGCGTTCCCAGTCTCCACAGGAATACGAATTTCGAGACAAACAGTTTACAGTAGACTCAATCATGCTGGCCTGTATGCCAGAAGACCAGCAGTTTGCATTCCCCTCACATCTGCGCATAAACGCGATTGTTTGAACTGGAGTTTGATACATCAACATTGGAGTGTGGGAGAGAGGCCAATGTGATGTTCAGTGAAGAGTCCCGGTTTAGTCTGAGTAATGATTCTCGGCGGGTAACGATATGGAGAGAACGTGGAACACGTTTTGAACCAAGAAACATAACGGAAAGACACCATTTTCCAAAAAGGGGAGTAATGGTATGGGCATGCATCATGATGGACGGCCGCACAGACCTCCATTTCTTTGACACGGGGTCTGTGACTGCTCAAAGATACAGAGATGAAGTTCTTGAGCCTTATGTTCGTTTGTTTCGAGGTACTGTCGGTCCTGACTTCATATTCATGGACGATAATGCGCCATGTCACCGAGCGGTGCTGATTGATGACTTCCTTGAAACGGAAAACATCCAGCGCATGTCGTGGTCTGCGAACTCCCCTGATTTAAATCCTATCGAGCATGTATGGAAGACAAATTGCAGCCCTTTCGCACCCGCCAAGCTCCATTACAGAACTGAAGAGAGCTCTCCAAGAAGCTTGGAACCGTTTGAGCCTACAACTCATTCATCATCTCGTAGCAAATATGGTAAATCGCTGTGCAGCGTGCCTGGCTGTCAGAGGTGACCACACGCCTTATTAAACTGCAGCATCGGTATTTTATTTAATGTTTTCTTTCATTTTTTCTTTAAAGTGTGAATCCTTGCTATGCTCAGTTTTCTTTCAAACTGCTACTTTGGATAATAAAATTAATTATCATTCTTTTGATTTGCTTCCTTATTTTATAACCATTTTACACTCGTATATCACGTTTCCCGCCATTCAGATTTACAGTTCCTTCTTTATTCACATAATTATCACTTATGCTTAAATTTTGGACACCAGTGTACATAAGCCATAACAGCTTCCAGACGGAGGTGATCACTTTTGTCTAGTGGTTATGTTACTAGGTTTCGGTACCAAGCGTCGGGGGTTATGTCCTTCTGATATGCGCCACTTCATGTTTAAGAGCTATTTTCCATTTACCCCCGAAAAAGTAATTACACTGTAGATATTTGTATTTATATACACATGACTATTCAGTATGTGAAAGTTTCTTTGAGATTAAAATAGCACAG
Source organism: Trichonephila clavata (assembly GCA_019973975.1). Classification (NCBI taxonomy): domain Eukaryota; kingdom Metazoa; phylum Arthropoda; class Arachnida; order Araneae; family Nephilidae; genus Trichonephila; species Trichonephila clavata. The sequence goes on along the minus strand of BMAO01030690.1, from coordinate 50,219 downwards.
AAGGAAGCAATCAAAAATACAAGGTATACAAAAATCAAATTTCAATCATGTTTTTCTAAAAACAGGACTAATGTGTGACTCAGTGTTAACTGCACGTTTGCAAAAATTTGCATTAACCAGAAGGAATAAGAATGCCTTAACTGATCTACAAATTTGAATTAACTTAAAATAGTTATAGAAATTTGATAAATTAGAATAAAACACATTAACATTGCTTTTAATTTATATTTGATTAAAAGTCTTTTTTATCTAGTTTCATTTCGTTGTAAACTTAACACGATACTCATTTCCAGCTGAAGTAGCTTTCATTCAAAGAGAAAAAAAAAATTAAAGTTTTCTCTGTGATGTACCTGTTTTCCTTTCCCTAATTGTTGGGGAAAAGTGACCTAAATGGGTGGTCAAGAATTCTGATCCCTGCTCCCACGGCCATCCCTTAGAGTCCGAGGGCTGAAATACCCTCAGGCTTGAGTGTATTTTCGTTTCCAACACATCTCGGACGACACCGTGTCTGGAAAAACGAGCCCCACATTATGCGCCGGAAAAGATCTCAAGCTTTGAGGAGCCAACGGACAAGGGATGAAAACAAGATATCAATCATTGGCATGGCCAAGTAATTTTAGCGCGTTTTTCACATGTTGTATTTTACAATAGTGCAACTAATGAACTTTTTACTAACAGAAAGTAGTACTAAATTTAAAAATTTTTTTAAACAAATTTAAAAATTATTAAATTTAAATATGATTCGGCTCATCTAGGGCACAAATGCGACCAAATACAGAAAACCCGAGGTCAATCGGTTGCTTATTGGCTGAGAAAAAGGTACGACAAAATATGGAACGAAGACGAGGACGAAATTTGCGTCCTAATAGCGCTTTTTTACACTACGTGAAAAACGTGCTAAAAAGGGACCAGGAGAAACCTTGGCTTTAAAAAGCACGGCGAGAGGAATTACGGGGAGAACCGTGAGAGGCCTCAGAACTAGCGAAAGGAGTGGACAGCGAGAAACGAACTTAGCTTGCACCTACGATTGATTCCGAAAGCCAAAAGAACTGTGACCTCTATGGACTAAATTCATGTGACGTCATAATCACATGATTATTTTAAACCACGTATTTTTAGCCAATAGAGTTCAAAAACACATGTGACGTCATAGTCACAATAAATGCAATTATCTATTTTCAGCAAATCAGTTCATACACTTCGTTGTTGCCAAATGACGCTTTTTACAGAAACTTTTTTTTAAAAAAAAATTTATATTTGTCACACACTTTATTTAAAAGTACATGTATAAAACAAGATTTTTTTTTCTTTAATTTTAAAATCTTTTTTTTGCAGAAATTTCTTTTTATAACTCTTGAGCACCTTTACCCAACTATGCAATTTGAAATTTTACAAATAGAATAAAAAGTACGAGCTATAGTTTATTGTCCGTTTTGAATTCAATGTAGAACACGTGTTTATATTATGATGTGACCGTCATGAATATAGTCCATTGCAGATAAAAAGGTGTTGGGTAAAATTTCAAGAGTTTCTCATGATAATGAGTAAGCTTTAGACGAGCAGGACTTTACAGTGAAAAGAGACTTTTAAACTGCGCACCCGATTGTTGAACAATTATAAAAGCATTGAAGAATATCTCACTTTAATAAATGTGTTTGACAAGCTGATTCAAGTCATTACATCGCCCCTTTATGGAAGATTTTCTAAAAATTGAAACAAAACAGTTTTAAATGTTTTTATATTTCTAGCAGCAGCATTTGATGAATACATCATTTGCTGGAGTGAAAGCTATACACAATCAGAAAGTCAAGATTGCAGAGCTTGTAACTGCTCTCTGACCCTCCAGTATCCAACGTAGATGTTACCAGAGAAAGCAGGGGAAAAAAATCTTCAGGTGCTCAGCATTCATTCTCTCTGCACAAAACGCAGTTTGGAGAGGGGAGAGTCTATGTGGGTGACCCGCAATGCAGTTGTGCAGGGGTGGCCAACCCGCGTGCCCCAATATTGCACGGCAGAGTTGTAGCAGTGGCACGCGAAAATTTAATAAATTTTTTTAAAAAATAATTTTAAAAAAAAATAACAATTTTATAAAACTTTATTAAAATATATTTTATTTCAGACAAAAAAAAACAACCTTCAAAATTTATTTTAAATAAATTTAAATGAGTTACAATAGAAATTTATCGTGTAGGGAATTCACCTGCATTGTTGTGCGAGTTGGCTTTCTAATGCTTTTTTTCACTTCCAGATTATGGAAATTGTGCGTGTGAGGAAGCGTGTGCTATTCTAGAATGAAGACAGGCTATGTGATTTAGCTATTCTTACCGATATTATGAGACATTAAAATAATTTGAATTTAAGATTACGTAGAAAAGATAGTTTTTTTCTATGCTAGTGGGTCCAATACCTTCTTTTCCGGACAAACCTTTGCTTCTTTTTTGTCTCGATTCTGGCGGGGGGGGGGGGGGGAATTAACATATGTACTTTACATCAATGAAGGAACTTTCCACCAAAGTTAATAGTGCTCCGAGCTGTGATAGATTAAAAAATATAATGTCCATTTTTGCACGATTCTTTCAATGCTAAGTTTGATGATTTTTAAGATGATAAAAAATCCAGATCACAAACACTTTTTCAATTTCTCTGCAAAATGTTAATTATTACCAACCTGAAATCCAAATCGAAATTATTGTATACAGCCAGTGGAGCACACAAGGGGGGGGGGGGTCCGGACACCCCCCAAAGCTCATGAGTGTTTTTCGATTGATGATAATCCTATTTTTCTATATAACGTTAAATTTAATTAAATAATTGTAATTAACAATTTATTTTATTAATTAATGCTAATTATTAATCCAATAATTTATTATTACAATTATATAATGCTTTTGTTAACAAAATCAGAAGAATCGGTGTTGTCTTCAGGTATGATACGAGTTGGGGGATTTTCGACCATGGACTCCCCCCTTGAAAAATGTTTGTGCGCGCTACTGTATACAGCTCCATACTACACTGAAATGCAAATATAAGGAATTATATTGAATTTGGAAATTTGTACTAACAAGCAATTTTTCAAATTTACACGATTTGTATGTCAGATATGGTTGTAGATTTAACTCGGCACTACTTGCGCAGGGTGTGTCATACCCACCGTTTAACTTTTTTCAATGCTCCTTTTAAACCTTTTTTGGAAAATGGATAGTTTCTCGTGTAGCTGACTTTAAGGTCATCTCCTTTGAGGGGCCTTAGCTTGTAGGCGAATTCTAAATATATATTTTTGGATATCGCCTCTTTGGGTATGTGATACCCTGCGCGTAAATCACCGTTACGGTTCTGAATCCATGAGCACGCGTTTTAAATCTTCCTTATGCTATGGCGTATTATTAGTTATGATGAAGAAATGTGATATTTAAGTAATTTAATAGATGTAGTACAACCCTATTTTCGGATGAAGAAATTCTCATCGCGGTTATGATGAGGAAAAATCAAATGTATGATTCCTCCACTGAAATCAATCCAGATTTAGAAAAGGGAGACACTGTGGAAAATAAATGTTTTGTATGTAGAGACACAAAAACATTTGAAAAGAACGTAATTTTAAAGGAGATAACTGGTACACATCGAATCCACTTTCAGATGAACTTTTGAAAAAAAAATAACTATTACTGGAACAAAATAAGAGAAAATTAAAAAGAAATTCCAAAATTTTTAAATTTAAAGAATAGAGAAGTTTATTCCTATATGTTTAGTTTGAAAAAGATACAGATTTAAAAAAAAATTAAGATCGTGAATAAACAATGCACTGAATGCTCTTATAAAAAGAACAGAAAAACTAAATTTACGTGTGAAAAATGTAATAAACATGTTGTATTTCCTACTTTTCTTCTTTTTTAACCTTTGCATACAAATTTTACGGTAAAAACACAATGTAAACAATGCCCCCTTGCATATGACACACCCTGCGCGAGAACTTTAGGTCGTTTTTTAAAGGAGAGTGATGCCGGGTGGTGGGACTAATCTCCATCTGGTCTAGTGAAACTAGACCAAATCCATGAGTCCATAAATCTTCACAAAGTCTAAGAACAGCAGGGGGGGGGGAGCAACAGCATCCTCACATGAAAACCCCACACATTGCAGAATGTGCTGAGGACCAAAAGGACTGATCTCACATTTGGAGCAAATTGGGAAGCTTCTTTTGCCACCTTCAAAATTCATGCACCTCAGGTGACCAGTCGAAAATCGCTGTCTGATACGCCCTTGAATGATATGGCGGATCCAGGATGTCTTTGAAAATACCGTGGGAGTACAGGAGGGACAACCCTGGTTATATATATTAATTCTTTAGCCCTGGAGTAGATCTTGGTTGACGTAAGGACCATGTAGTCGTCCGCGGGTCCACAGGATCACTGGCAGCTGCCTTCGCAAGATCATCCACTTCTTCGTTCCCGGGCAGGCCTACATGAGAAGGGACCCACTGTAGATGGATAGGGTGCCGATCTGAAAGCTGTTTAAAAAGGTGTAGAATACTCCTGCTGGTGCTGTCACCGATAAATGGCCAATTCGATAAATATTGGATGGAAGATCGGCTGTCTGTCAGGATCCAAATTTCAGAAAAAGCTTGGTCTTGTATGTTGTTAATTAATGAAAGACCACACATGATAGCTATTAGCTCCATTCTGAAGCGTGATCAGCATTTTTTCTCTGAATTTTAATGATGCAGCCCAGGTAGTTCAATAAAAACTCCACCGCCAGTAGTGTTTGTTTCTCCCTTACTGCCATCAATATAGATCTTCACTGCATCCTGTGGAATCCCATCAATCACCTCCAGAGACAATTGCTTTAGAAGTTCGGGGTGATGCAAGGATAAATCAACATAGGTTTGTGAACAAATGTTTTCTATTATGAACATAACAAAATCAAAATATTGTTTAAAATTAACTAGATTGATTAACAATGAAAACTTAAGTTTGTACTTTGGTCTCGTTTATTTTTTTTTAAAATTTCCATTACTTGCATTCAAAATGTGCTCTTTTTGCATACAAATTACATAATAACCCTATAAGTAACATTTGTTCACCTTTTCTTTTGTTCGAAAAGTTGGAAATAGCACGCACAGTGGAATTCAGCATCTCCTTGTACAAGTTTTAAATGTAGCTTTTTGTTGATAAATAGCCAATGTTGAATGTTTGGGTCACTAAATTTCTGGCCAGACCTTGACTGCCCTCAATGCTTCTCACAAGCTCCACTGACCAACATATGCAAAAAACAGGGTTGCTTGATATATCTGAGTTTCTGGCCAAACAGAAAGCAGACCATTTTCAGATCAACACATATAATTCTATGGTGCATGTAAAATGCAACAAATCAATGACTTTCTGTGTCTTCATGCAAGCATGTTGAATAAACTATTGGAACTGTATTGAATAATATATATTGGATGCGTGTATTCTAATTAATGTTGTCTAAAAATCTGAAATAGTTCATTTTATAGGTGATTCATTACAGCTTCAATGGATCTAAAAATAATGTCTAAATTCTAATATTATACTAATAAATCCAAGCAAAACGTACAGCTTCATTTTTTGAGTTTTACAGACAGTGAACTGCAACAAGTACAAAATTCCAAAGTTAAGAAATACAGCTGCACCTAAGCAGCTAAAAGTTTTCTTTGGCGTGATCAATACACCACCTCAAATTATCCTTTTACCAAAACTAACTTATTATTTCAATTCTCAAATATTATTAAATAGCAGATCTCCCTAAAATTCTTTTTCTAAAAAAATAACTAAATTTGACTTTCTCCCCCCCCCCCACACACACATTTAAAGAGGGGAGAGAAATTTTAAAAAAATATTATAAAAAATGAAATCTTAGTTTGAAAGACTGGTTCAATTTTTTAAGCAAATAAAAATCTTGAGAAAATGTGAGGACAAATATGAGAAACAAGATAAATCTGATCTGATTATTTTATTATGAAAACAAAGTAAATGATATATGCATTTATGATACATGAATATCTTTAAAAACAGTATCATAACTGTGGTAACATAACAGTTTCATAAAAACTTATTACATCCTTTGTTGTCCAACATCTATCACTTTATGTCTCTTGTATCAGGAACTTTTTGCCTTTTTCTGACACATCTATTATTAATCACTATCATCAGGAGAGGTTTGTTTCCTCTTCTTTTTCTCTGATGTCTGTAGCACAAATCAAAATTGGATATTAATACAAAAATATTTAAGTGCTTGAGTAAATTAAATTTTAAACAAAAATATTATTCTTTTTTAAAGTTATATTATCTAAAATACATCTTTAATATATTTGCCGCATTAATAACATATATTGCCCAATTAATAGTTTTGTTTGCCTAGAAATCAATTATCTGAATTATACCTTTAATTTCTTTTTAAAACAAAGTACCAATTTTAATACAGCATAACCTGCCATTTAGATAAACAGTTTGGAGACAATTCTGTTGTGTATCTTAAAAATATTCTATAATTACACAAAATTAATCTAAAATGTAAGTCATATGTAATGAAGATATAAAGCTCACATATATTTAAATAAAAAAAAGAGGGGGTGGAGAGATTTGGAAAAACATTTTGCATATCAGAATAAAATACAACAATGGGACCAATTTAATGATATAATTAGAAACCCTACAAGAACTAAATATGATTGTATATCTAAATAAATATTTATATAATTATAAACAACTAACAATCATAGAAAGCCATAAATAACCCCTTAATCCTTGTACACATTTGTCTCGCTCAGTTGCTATGTTCATTGTCACTGGTGTAAGTACATGCCTTTTTATATTACAACAGTTGCATTGTGTTGCTATTTGTAAAACTATTCCAAAGGCTTTGGAATAGAATACAATGACCTTGACAGTGATTGAGAAGGATTTATTTCAGAGGATTTACTTTATTTATGCCTTTTCTTTCTCTCCAATACACAACATAATTACTGATACCTGTGTGAAACACAATGACACAAATGGTAAACAAATTGTGTAACTCTTTCACGTCAGTTAAAGGGTTAACAATCTTTAAAATTGCGCTTGATCTAAATGGTCATAAATATATACAGAATCCCTCGTTATCCTTTAAAAAATTTGACTGTCAAATTTTTTACCTCTTTGGATTACATAAAAAGGTGATCTTTTGGGGAAAACACTAAAAAAAATTGATTCTAATACACTAACAATAGCTCATAAGTTTAATATGAACATTTAATTTAAACTGAATAATTTACATTTTTTATAAATTTTTGAATGCAAGAGTTTTCAAAACTTGAAAAATAAATGCTCAGGATTGTACATATTAGTTTTTCAACAAATTATATATTAGTAATGATGTATAACTTGATATCATTTTCATAACTAAAAGACGTCTACAAATAAATAAAAATGAACTTACAGCTTCCACGTCATCAGTGGAATGTTTATGTTTTTTATGCTTGTGTTTTTTCTTGGCAGAACGTGATTCCTCCCCTACTCCTACACTAGCAGTTTCCTAGAATTATATATAAAAAAATTTACAATAAAAGAACTCTAAAAAAATTTACATACTATATTTTAAATAAACATTTTATATTTTTCATAAATAGAGGATTGAACTTACAGCTATATTTCCTTCATCAGAGGAATGTTTGTCCAGCTTATGCTTTTTTTTATGTTTTTTCTTTATAGAACCTTCTTCAACACTTGCATCCTAAAAGATAAAGTAAATAAATAAAATTAATTACACTCAAATATGTTTCTCCTCTTAATAAATTGAGAAAATTAAGGACAAAAAATGAATGGAAATACATTACCCCATTAGAAAATGGAGAGGTTTCTTCTAATTTTACTTTTGTTTGATTTGGTGTGACCGGTTCAACTTTGATTTTGCTAAAATGGAATTGGATAATTATTCATATAATACATGAAGCTGTATAAATATGTGTGTGGCTTAAACATAAAGTCATATTTACCTAGACAGCTGTTTCTCTTGCCAATCAGTAGGAGTTTTTTCATTAGGATTACCGTACTTGTCCAGTAATCCTTGCTTAACCATGTTCTTTTTAAGACTTGCCTATTGAAAAGAAAAGGCCCTAATATAGATTTTTTTTTTTCAAATGACAATCATAACAAAATATAACCAGATCATTGAAAAGTATATTCAAAACAACATTTTAGTTTGAGCAGCACTTAGGGTTGTAATATAACGTAATAAACAGCTTTAATGAAATTTTAGTAAGTCTATACTACATTTTAAAAAAATTTCCTACTTTAAATAATATTAATACTATTTAATGGCAGTTCTAGGGGGGGGGGGAGGAAAACTTAAATCAAAATAGTTGACTTAATTAAAAGAGTCAATGTTAATACATACGACATTAAAAAAATGGTAATCAAAAGATTTTCAAGCATATATTAGTTTCTTAAAACTTTATTTTAACAAAAATAAAAGGTATATATTTTTATGGAGAAATAAATAGGGAATTTAAATACTAAAAAAATTTAATGAGAAAAATAAAAAAACAAGCCAGGCATAATTAATTAATATTTAAATGTATAAAATAATACAAATTATTTAAGACAAAAAAATGTTCGAATCTTTTATCAATATAAATTTATTATTAAAATTTATATTTAAACTTTAAATGAGCACGAACAAAATTCCTGTGTTAGCTAAGTAAAAATACCATATTTACTCGAATCTGAGCCACACTTTTTTCAATTTTAATGCTACTGAAAATCCTGTATGGCTTCGAATCGATGAAAAAAAATTGTTGGTTGGGGCAATTAGAGCAATTACTGGTTCATGAATGTATATAAAAGTTTATAACACTGGTAAAATAATTAATTGTTCACTACTTATTAGATTGCATTTTAAAATTTTTGCAAAATTGGATATCTATATAAACCATTTCACACAATTTATCATTTTTCCAAGAAACTTGTTGAGAATTTGAGGTGTGACTTGGATTTGAATAACACCGGTAGTTTACAGATTTAAATGTAGGCTTCAAGAAAAAATAAAATAATTCACCCATATTTATAAAATTATCAATTATTTAAGTGCTATTAACCAAGATATAATGAAAGTAATACTTTAATAAACAAGACGTAAAATTTTTTTTTAACATTTACATTGCAATAAAATACTAATTATTGCTAATTAATACATGAAAACAAATAAATGCTGTAAGATTAAAAAATTTCAACATATTGGACAAACAATAAAAAAAATATTTTATACAAACCGTAGGTCCTAAGCCCCATTTGCGAGGATACGTATCTCTTTCCATCACCACCCTTTTGATTTTGGCAACAATTCCATGATCACAAGTACACATAGTAGAAGTTGTCATAAGAGCAATGGCTGTGAAACAAACATCACATTTGAAAACATAATTCTAAACATAATAGTGTAGCATCAATGTCATGAATGATATTTAAATATATCTTATTAATAAAAACAGTAAAAAAAAAATTTTCAGGGAGGAAACAAATACACAGTAACATTTCCATAAAATAATATATGTAGAAAAATAAAATACATGGTGATTATAATTAAAGTTAAAAGTTTCAAAATGCAATAAAAAAAAGAACCACTAATCAAAATGATGTCAAATTTGAACGGAATATTATTGAAGGGAGAAAGCGCATGGCATAAGAAAAAAAAATAGCTCCAAATTTTATCAACATGGATCTGCAAGCGTCAGAATATGTAAATGAAAATACCTGTCATGTGCCCGACTAATTTCAATTGTTATAAAAGTGTCAAGTACTTAACTTTTCCTCATGAGAATTTCACCATGACTGTCTCATTGAAGGACCGCACTTTGTTTGTAAAGATTTTTTACAATAATAATGACCGAGTACCATCAGCTCTGCAGAAGTTTTGGATGAGTGAGTGAATATTAACGTTGCACTGGTTTTAGCAACACAAGGGCTTTTGGCGATGGTCAGCGTAATTTTGAACCACGGTCAAGTGACGCGGATGACACCTGAGCTGGCACCCCCTCTCCTAACTACCACATCAACGGGAGGACGTTTGAGCTGTGGACAGATTTAACTTGCATCGCTCCCCTACACGACGGGTTTTTAGTGATACTGAGATAGAACTCATGACACGCTAGCCATGATCTGATGCCTAGACCACTTGGCTACCCCGGCCCCGCAGAAGTTCTGGCACACTCAAGGGTATAAAAAAAGGCATTGGTCCGATAACCAAGCAGGGTCTGAAGAAAATTATTCAAAATTTGAAGAGACAGATTCTTTTCATGTGCAATCTGGTACAGGGAGAAAAAGAGTTAATTTGACAGTAGTTGAAAAGTGGCCCCAGCAGTGCAGAAGGAGTTGAGCAGAGAATCTACCCGGACAACAGAGAATCCACCCACAATTCAATCAGTACCACTTCATCCCACAAAGGTCACTGAATGGTACAGCTTTACGGCACCATTTATCATAGGGCCATACTTTTTCGAGGAGAGGTGCTTTTGATTCTCTTACTGTTACTGTCACTGATCAGTGCTATGAGTGTCTTTTGCACAACCACGTTATTCCCGATCTTCAACGGCAAGGTTGTATGGAAGGGATCCTTTTTATGCAAGATGGTTGCCTTGTGCAAATTACAAATCCAGTGAAGCAGCTGCTGAAGGGGCATTTTAGAAATGCTAGTCACCATTTCTCTACAGCCTCCCTACCCCAGTCACCTGATTTTAATCTGTGTGACTTCTGGGTGTGAGGTTATGTGAAAGATGTTATGTTCAGTGCTACGGTAGCACCTTTAGCTGAATTGAAATCACGCATTGCACAACACATTCTGAATGTGACCCCGGAGATACTTGAATCAGTTGTGGAACATGCTGTTTTTTTCTTAATTTAAATTTGTTGCAGACAATGGTGGACAGCATATTGAACACGTTTTGTACCAGTCATGCGAAATTTAAAAACCGATTTGATGGACACTTGTTATGCAGTTTTTGGAACAGTTAAAAACTGATTTTCCTCATCTGATGCGATATGACTTAGTCACAGTGGGTGGCTTTACATAACTAACAGTATCACACCTGAACAGCACACTTGGTTTGTAGAGTTTACGCCTTAGCTGTTTTTTTTTACGAATTACTGTCATTTCTAATTGAACCCTTTTAAATTATGATGCTTACAACGCCATCTGTTGCTTGAAATATGGAATTTTTTTTTCTTCTTATGATATTTGCTTTCCCCCTTCTACAATAATATTCTGTTTAAATTTGACTTCATTCTGATCAGTTGCTCTTTTTTTATAGAATTTTGAAACTTTAATTTTAGTTATGATCAGTATATATTTTACTAAGCTACAATTTAAATTTTACAATAAAATTTCAGTATTACAATTTTTTCCTGTTATATTTAGATTAGCAACAGAAAAATTCCAAATCATGAAAACAATTCTACACTTGGCTAGTTCAAAAATGAAGATGCAAAACATTACTCTATAATAGTGGTTTTCAAACTTTTTCAACTCACGGAACCCCTAGAACTAGAAAATGCTTTCGTGAACTCCATTCCATACACATACTTCAAACAATATATATCAAAATAATTTATAAAGTAGATCAACATGTTATAGGCACTTTAGGTACAGACAATTAAAAAAAATATTGCATTTATTATTAACTAATCTAATCTTTTTAATATAATTTACACATTAACCCCTTGCATCTCGCTCCCATCAAATTCACAGGGTGAAGTTTCCCTCTCTATTCCTTGTGCCCATGATATTTTCGGGCTGGAGTGTTGAGAAGTACCTCGCTAAAAAAAGCTCCAAACAATCTATTTTTCAACATTGGAATATTGTTTATTTCTTAATCTATACACCAGATGGCGGTACCAAATTATTTGTAATGTGTTTAGCAACAATTATTTAATTTTTTTAACTACATGTCAGCACAATCAAACATATATATTAGCGATATGTTTTTATAATCTTAGGTCAAGTACTTAGTTACATTCTTCGTGAAAACAAGCAAGTTAGGTTCTCTGATAAATATATATATATTAATATTGTATGCATTATGGAGTTAGAGTCAGGAAGTGAATCGGATTCTACTCTTCACACTTTTTTGTCACTGACTACAGTAAAAATATGGGACCATTAGACATTGTAGACCAATATATTAAAGATTACTCTATTGCTTGAAAACGAGGTAAGAAGTACTATAAGAAAATATTTTTTCATTTGTTAGATCAAACTATTTTGAACTCTATCCCTATTTACAAAAAAGGAGGCAAAAAAATCATGTTTGATGTTCCGTTTATCTTTAGTAGATGAACTTATTGGAAAGTATTCTGCATCAGAATCCACTGCAAAAAAAGGACGACCAAGCTTGGAGAATAACCCCCCAACCGTTTGATTTAAAGACATTTTATTACACAGATACCTCCAACTGATAAGAAGTGGTAACCATCAAAAGAATGCAGTTTTTTGTTCCAAAAGAGATGAAAAAAATAAGAGATGCAGAAAGGAAACTCGGTACTACTGTCCAGATTGAGATGTTGGCCTTTGCATCTCATGCTATGAAACTTATCACACACAAAAAATTACTGATAATTATTTATGTAAAGAATAAAGTGTAAAAAATTTTCATTTAATGTTTAAAAAACACATGCTTTTTAAAAATTTTCTTCTTTGGAAAACCAACATTCAGAGATTATAACCCTAAATGTTTGCTTTACTTAAAAAATTCAATTTCGTATTTTAAGCTAAAAATGCATGCATATATTGAACATGTACTTAGTTTTATATAATTTTCTTGAATAAAAAAAAATAGTCACTTTTAGGACTGTTTTCTACAAAATTATTCGATCGTTAAGGGGTTAACCACTTAACTGATTGATTGATTTTATGGCAAAAGAGCCAAGTTAGGCTAAACTGCACCAAACAATGATTCAAAAGGTACTAAAATTTTGAAAACTGTTTCTAAATCATACATAATTTTTAATAAGAAACCACTCAACTGTTTCTTTTTTCAGTCATATTATGTCAAAAAATAAGCATAATTTTATAAACATTTTTATAATGAAATCAATTGTATAAACTCAAATTAGCAGACAAAAATGTTATAAATATTGAATTTAAAGAATTATGCTAATTTATATTTTATTGAAAAAACATTTTTCCTTAAAGTTGGCTTTTTTCCAAAGAAATAAGCAAACTCAAAAGAACACTTTACAAAAATGTATAATAGATTTAAAAAGCTCATGTTGTACTTACAGTTAATTATTCTCTTAAAATTCTGTTTGTGTGGTAAATTTTAAAACAGGGAGACAAGCATAATCCAATATCGCAATTGGGACGAAAATTTTGTGTTTATTTTTCACCTGTTTTTCCCAAATCGTTTCTTTTCGAAAAACACACAAAACATTGCCTTCTTGATCTCAATTTTTTGTTGTGCTTGCGGTGAGAAGAATCACTCGTAAAGAGGTTTTTCTGTCAATCATAAGGGACTGGGCAAAATTCCTGGTCCTTTTTCCTCATTTACCGCTCCATGTCTTTGAATAAGGCGATCTATAATACCAAGTCTGAAATTCAAATTAGATAATTTTTCTCCTAGTTTCTGATATAACGAAAGCATTCCACAATGATGTTTCTAAAAGATGGAAGAATATTTTTTGTATTATTTCTTGCCTCTTTTTTTTCTTCTTTTTGTAATCGGGTAATTTGTAAGATGCTAATGCATTCTATCTACACGACAAGAGAAGTCCAATAAAAAACTTTTATTATTTCCAGAATCATTTACAGAAATTTTTGACTCACTACTTGAGTCAATATCAGAACTATTTTCAGTTACAAGGCTCGCACATAATCACTCATTTTTCTTCTATTTTAAGCTCCAAATTTAAAAGAAAGTGTTGGTAGTTTGCGGTACACCAATTTAGTAAAAAGAAAATTCCAGCCTTATCTAGTCAGTGTGTTGTATTGTGATTAATGCCACCTGTCTGACGTAGTCAGATCATGGCCCACGGAATTCATCATGGCATAGGGCTAGATTGTACGCCTGTCATTAGCCGTAGCTTTGAGCACCATGCAGGTGACAGTACGTTTCGGCTCGGTTCCACCCCAATTTTGAGGGAGAACACCCTAGGGTTTGTCAGGGGCCTCCCACCTCTCTTCCCCTTCCACCAACCTCACGAGAGGACTTGCGGCTCGACGGCTATTTAGAGTACCCCCATGCCCCGAAGGCACTATACATTTACAAACATCCATGTCTTCTCCGGGATTCGAACCCAGGCCCTGAGGCACAGCAGTCAGCGTCGCTAACCACTATACCGGATGGGCAACTTATCTAGTCTAAAAGAATGGAGTAAAATCTAACCTTGAAACCAATTTAGACTTTTTGTAATCCTCACTGAACTCGACTATTAGAGACATCCGTGCACACAAAACAAGCAAAAAATACAGGCAAATCAGAGGATTAGAGTAGAAAAAGTGTTGCAAATCAGAGAAGTGCCATTTCAAGTGCCCGAGTGGTGTTCAGGCAAAGCAGGAAAATGGTTAATAATATTAATTTGTGATTCAAGTGTCACCTACCCATGCATTATATTTAGTAACTGGGATATATGCAAATATTTTTTTACAAAAACTGTCGATTGAGATTAAATGCAATCACATAACATATTCTGAGTTAAATTTGTTTATATATTTTGTTTTTGTAGCCACTTACATTGAGAAATATATTTCACTTAAACACAATGTTCTGAATGTTATTAAAATGTTTATAACTGTGAGAGAAATTCCGTGTATTTTGCATGAATTTGCAACCTAAAATTCAGAAGCTGTTCCTGCTTAAATTTAGATTTTAACATCAACTCTGTTGATATGTTGTTTTCTTTTCTTCATTATAGGCATTGTTTTCCACAAGTGTAAAAAGGCACATTTTTCATTAGAAAACTATTTAGTTTTTCTAGAAATTGTTCTAACTAACGAGTACAAAATTATATCGTGAAACCCGAGATAGTAAACAGAATATTCACAATCTAGTAGAAAGTATACATATAAAGATAAAATATTTTAATTTTCTTTTATTATATTATAATAAAAGTTTAAAAAAGTGTTGCAAAATAAAGCTATTATATAGAAATAAACTTTTCAGTTTTAATGAATAGGAGATGAGCTTTGGATACTTGTAACTATACAATACAGAGAATGGGAATTCATTTTACATGCATATCTATTTCTGATCGATTTTTTTTTATTGTGACTCATGGAACCCCAAGGGTTTAGTGGAACACAGTTTGAAGACCACAGCTCTATAAAATCAGTGTTTCCAATGTCATGGTGCATAATTTACACTGTTTAGATGTTTATAGAAATAACTTAGTATACTGGTTCTCTAACTGTGGCCTGCAGATCCCTAGAGGTTCAAACATTGAATGTTATTTCCCTCTTTTACAGACTCAGAAAGGCCTTGTGAAAAAAACTCTACAAGAGCACTAGTTCACTTTTTTTTTTATTGTTGGCAACTATATAGTCATTATTATAACATAATTTTTTAAAGAGATGTTCACTGTTTTCTTAAAGGAAAAAAAAAAGAAGTATTAAAAAGTCTGTATAAGTGACACAAGCAGTCATAGAATTAATGAGAAACCTTTGAATCACTCAGCCATATAATGGGATACAGGGAAGGAAGCTTAAGAGGTCTGCAATATTATGCTGATATATAAAGGGGGGGGGAGGGGGTACTGATTTAGTACAGAAAAGTCATAACAATATTGAATTTATTTATTTAATAAAACATACTCCACACTCTTGTAAAAATATACATTTTAAAAAATTTAATTACAAATAATGTCATTTATTTTTCTGTGAATAACCGTATATGAACTAGAACTTAATTATTTCTTATTAAACAAAATTTTATGAAGTTAGAGTATTAAGCATTTCATTTATCTTACCCAAAGCAATAGCTTCACCTTTAGTAGTAATTATTACTACTTCTTCATTTAACTCAATTCCATTTTCATACCTTAGTACGCCTGGCAACATAATTTTTGCACCATAACATATAGCATTGACCTATTTAAAATATTAAAAAAAAAAGCAATAAATCAAATTATTTAGCTTTATAATTTATGGATGGTATAAAGCTAATTCCAGAATGATTCCACAGACTTCTCCAACATACAAAAATATTCTAAATTTAAATCATAATAGTTTATATAAACCAAGGATTTCTCATAAAAAAAGCTAGAGGGAAGGGGCCTAATTACAGAAAACTTGTGACGGAACTATACGGTCTTCCACTAACCTTCTCTATTTTCTTTAAAATAATTTTTTTATTTCAACCAATCTTCACAGAGAGCCAAGCGTGATTTATGCAAATAAGATATATTACAAGTATATTTGTTCGGGTTTCGCGAGTTAAAAAGTTAAGTAAAGTGAAGAGGTAGAAGAGTGATGTAAAGATCGCGAGGTCAGCACGCAGTTGTAGACATTCATAGATAGCGGTTACGTGTGGAGCTACGCGAGGAGAAATTCATTGAAGCTTGTAAAAATCAATGTTACAGAGTGTGGATACTTCAACCCTTCCCCTGCCAGTAAAAAGGCAGCAATCATCACGAAGTAGCAGCCGATGTAAAAGATAAGGTCAGTGATTTAAGATATTGTGAATATTCGTACGTGGCGTAGCTGTAATTGTGCGTGTTTAAGCTTTCCTAGATTCGGTTGATATTCTGTTATTCCGCTAGTAGTAATTCCCTTTTCGTACTCCTCTCTAGTTTGTTTCTCTTAAATTTGAATTGTGTGTTTATAGCCATTGGTGTTAACTAGAATCAATAAATCTATTTGATTTGCAATTATGTCTTATGATCATTTAAGTCCGCCTACACATCCAGTCGAATTTGCTGATAGACAGGGAGATGGTAGTCTCAGGGGTGGGAGTCAGCCACGACAAATTGTTACAGAGTGTCACATTTTTATGAACTATTTTTGTCAAATTTTATATATAAAATAAAAATGTTATTTTGGCAATAAATGAAGATGATATTGTAGTATTTGAAAAAACTGAAAATAACACAACTAAAGTTATAGCCCCAAAATTCAAAGCAAATTGGATTCAACTAAACTTGTGCACATTGGATGAGTGCAATATTCATAATGAATACATTCAGAAACGGATGATAATTCTATACTAATTGAGTACTACCAGCGTTGCACAGGCTATTTTGAATTGCCTGGAAAAGAGAAGAGATGTCATGCGATACATGGACAATAGTCTTTTTGAGTAGCACTGATATGAATATTAATAGTTACCTTTCAGAACACATTTGCTTGCATTGTATATTTAAAAAACATAGGATAAAATTAAATTTTAATACTTATATATTTCCCATCGAATATATTTAATTTAATAATAAAAAAAATGACCTTATCAGTTAACAATGTTTCATGAATGAATAACTTACTGCACTATCTTTCATAACAATCCTCTTGTGACTCACTAGAAGAGCTTCAAGGGGTTGAACAACCCTTCGGAGATATGACTCATCGTTGTGATTTTTATAAAGCCACATAGCATCGAGTATATCATGCATGGTAAATAAATTCGCCTGAAATAAGTTTTAAAAATTATAATAGATCTAATTATATACAGTATTTGAAATTATGCAATAGGTAGGACTAAGATGCATAGAATAAGTAGAAAAATACACAATGTTCAAAGTGTTGTAGTGAAAAATTAGATTTTAGTTTAGATAAGAAAATTTAGATTTCATCCAGAAAAGATTGGGAATTCACTATCAGAATAGGACAAATAATGAAAAATTACCTCTGTCTGTGATATTTAAATAAGTTAAATATAGATATATCAAGTAAGTTTTAAAAATTATAATTGATCTATTTTAATTATATACAGTATTTGAAATTATGCAACAGGTAAGACCAGTGACGCACACAAGGGAGTGTCCTGGGGGGCCGGGTTGAGTTGTCCTTGAGTTTTTTTTTTTTTTAGATTGATGACAATCCTACATATATATAACGAAAAATTTAATTAAGTACTTGTAATTAACAATTTATTTTTTGCTGTTTTTTGTTAACAAAATCAGAAGAATCAATTGGTGTTGTCTTGAGGTATAATACAAGTTGGGGGGCTTTCGAACATGGACTCCCTTCTCGAAATTTTGTGTGTGCACTACTGTGTAGGACTAAGATGCACATAGCATAAATAGAAAAATACTAAATATTTAAAGAGTTGAAGTGAAATGTTAGAATTTAATTTAGATAAGAAAATTTAGATTTCATCCAGAGAATATTGTGATTGGGAATTTACAATCAGAATAGGACACATAATGAAAAATTACCTCTGTCTGCGATATTTAAATAAGTTAAATATAGATATATCACGAGCATTACAATAAATTAATTTTTTTGGTATACCAAACTATCAATAAAACATTAAAATAAACCATAATATTATTACTTAAGTGAAGTTAACCAAAATTTTGCATTATATTACTAGTTTGAGCATTCAATTAGCTAGTTAACATAATATTTTTAAAATCAGAGCCCATGTCCAATTCAACACAAGACTGTATAAAAAAAATTAAACATTTTTTTAATATAGGAGCATTGAATTGCCATTATAAAGAAAGGAGCAGCGTTGCTTGCAAATATTACAATTTTAGCATAAAATAAATACGAAAGAAAGCAATACTAACATATTATGCATCCAGATATAAATTTACTCTATTTTAAGCATTTATTACACAAGATCTGTAACACTATGCATTTTTAAAAATTTGCGATTTTTGTACAATGAAAATGTTACATAACCTTAAAAAAAACAAGAATTTACAATTGTTTAGAAAAATAATTGCTACTTAAATAAATAAGCTTTACATTTTCACTTTGGATTCCCGACCGATTTCTCCTCAGTTCAATCATCATCCCTCCAGTTCCAAGAAATAAACCAAGATGGACACAAATAGTACGAACATAGGTACCGGCCTCACACTTTACCAAGAAAATACCTAAAAGATCATAAAATATACATAATTACACTTAAATAGCAATTATAAATCTATGTGAAGAGTACAGCTTTAATGAGAGAAGATACTACAAAAAACATTTAGAAAGAATTAAAATTGAATATAATTTTAATAACCTTAACATAAAAATACTTTCTAAATTGTCAACAATATTCAAGACCAAATCTTGAAAATTTTATTTTTAAATGATATTGCAAGGAAAAGTTATGCATGTTAATCACAGGAATGAGACCATTATCGCTTTTTTGCCAAAAAAAAAATTTGTCTTTGAATCTGAGTCGCATTGGCTGTTCTGTCTCGACAAGCTGTTTACAGGATATGCTGGTCATTATTTGCTGTGGTAGTACGTGGATGATCTAGTTGATGTCAAAAGGCCCTCTTTCTTGGAATAGATTCCACAAGCTCCCACTACAGCTCTTTGTGTTTGATCAGATTTGGTCTTCAGTGGCACCGAGACTCAAACCTGTGACATTCCAAACTCAAGTCCATGACCATAACCACTAGGCTACTGTGGCCACATCTTATGTACAGAGGACAAACAAAAAAAAAGAAAAGAAAGAAAGACAAAACATGTTGCAGAACATTTTATCAGGATAAAGAGGGTGAACAACAAAATTACTGATAAATTTTCAAATAAAAAATACGAAACAATATAACAGATGCACATACAAATGAAAATCAATAAGCTTTCAAAAAGGTTTCGATTCCTTTTACGTTGCTCTACATTTGACAATAACTTTCATATTAAAATTTTTTACATACATTTCAGACACTTTTAAAATTTCTAATGGGGCTACAGATTGTTGTTTCATTTGAAAAACTAATTAGGTAAAAAAGTCAAAGACCATCTAACTATATTTACACAAGAAAATGTCATCTTTTGAAAATTTTTAAACATAGAAAAAAGCAATTTAAATACCTAAATTCTGTTTTTTGTCATATTCAAGAAGTTTTATCTCATAAATAGTCCTGATGCGTAGCTGTCGTTTCACAGCTGATATTAAAGGAGGACGTTGAAACAATGCTCCAGTTAAAGTTTCTAATGCCTAGAAAAAAAAAATACAAATTTACTAAAATATAAAATGACTATTATAATTTATACATACATTAACACAAAAACAGAAACCTTTTTGAATACCTTTTGATACTAGTTGAAGCATCTATTCTTTACAATGGAATAAAATTTTAAGAAAACCCAGCATTCTAGTTAATACTGATTATCCAATCATGTGCAAGACATGTTCTGTGTCCAATCATGTGCATGCAAAAACTAAGCATTTTTTTAAATGACAGCCTACTACAGTGAATAGTAACTTACCCAGAGAAAGAATAACTTAGCAAAAATGTACATTACCTTTCGAGTTGTTGCCAACACAAACATTAGCAATAGTATCAGTTTATAGCTTTTTCTAGAATACAATCCATATGGCATTGAACTCACAATGCAGAAGTAAATTAATAAGTCAAACAATAAACAAAGTGTGATTTTCTTAAAAAGAATCCAAGATCCCGAAAAACAATTCCTCGCACAAAAATCAATGTTATGCTGATAAGCAACAAGATCACATCCTTCTTACTTCTACTTTCAATCGAATAGTGTGACTGTTAGGTGTTAAAAGCATGACATTTGAAAATAGCAGTATACTTATTTTTGTATTGATAGAAGGGAAAGAAAATAAAAAAAATCTTATAACCAGAGAACCTTTAAAACTAATATTCCAGAATGACAAAAAAGAACTAGAACTAAAAATTATACAAAACCAAAACTTTTTCAAAATATTAAAAAAATTCCATCACTCACCATTCTCACTCTACTTGGATCTTCCACAGATTTGTGTAGTCCAAAAATGCAGACATATTCTTTTCCGGCTCCTTGCTGAGACTTGACCAATCGAGTTGCTCGTCCTATACAAACGACAAGGCATCCTG
This sequence comes from Trichonephila clavata, assembly GCA_019973975.1. NCBI lineage: Eukaryota > Metazoa > Arthropoda > Arachnida > Araneae > Nephilidae > Trichonephila > Trichonephila clavata. The sequence goes on along the minus strand of BMAO01030690.1, from coordinate 29,256 downwards.
ACACCTTTGGATCAAGTGTTCCACTATGGCCAGTCTTTGGCACTTCTAAAATGCGTTTTATGTATGCTACAACTTCATGAGACGAAGGGTTAGCGGGTTTATCCAAATTTATAAAACCAGACATCAAATAGTCCACCAGTGCTCTTTTCAAAGGTGAAGAACCATTCGGTAAAGGGGTGTAATGACATGTTTTAACATTCAAATTACTGATATTCTAGAAAAACAAAATACATGAATTTAAGAAGCACAATAATTATATCAAATAACAAACAAATCTGCAATAGTTTGTACAACTGTTGGTAACTACATCTGCCAATATCATTAAACACCTAATATGTACACAAAATTCTAAATAAGAGCCCTCAGTTCACCTTTATAGGAAAGACAAGATATTTTTTTTCTTCTGCCACTTTCAATATAAATCTCTTCACAAATTTAGAATAAATATTCTCTAACAGTACTAAAAACATTTATGGTACAACTTGTGAAATCCCCCTCCCCAAAGTGCTATCGTTTTTCCCACAGAAGCATGCTTTAACAGGGTTTATTGGGGGGGGGGGGGTATGTTTCCCAAAGTCAAAGCTGTTACTTTCATTTTAAAAAATAAAATAAAGAAAAGGGGACGGAAGAAATGTAATGTATGTAGTTAGTTAAACCAAAAAATTTTTTATAGTGCAGTTGCAAGATATATCCTCAGAAACTATTATTACATTCAGGGCAGTGATAGTAAGGTCCATGGCAAACAAATTTCCTTGAACAAACATCACATTTTCTTGATGCACTTTATCAAAAATGGGTGCGAAAGATGGATAAAAAAAGCACAACTTACACAAATACAAAACCAATTAACACTGCTTATCTATTAATATAATCATCATCCCTGGAATACACACTTTCAAATTCCTCCCCACCTTTTCTCTGAATAAGTTAATTCTTAAAACCACAGCACGGTCAGCTAAAATTTATATCCGAGGTTGAAATCCATAGACAAGTCAGAAATAGCTACCTCATAGATTATTTAAGAATTTCTCAAAAAAATAAAATATGCAGAAAATGGTTGGACCATTTGCAATGATTGCAAAGTTATCTCCATGCTTCTTGGTCAATAAGGCAGATACACTAAGTTCCTATGTTTCATTCGTGAGTAAAGCGGCTGTGATAAGACTCACAACCTTGTGTTAAAACAGAATGGTAAAAAAAAAAAAAAAATTAAGCCAGGCACCAAGAATGTGATAAGGGATAGCTTAGTAGAGCCAAACAATGATCCCTTCTGTATATAAAATTAGGTGTAATGAAGTGGTTTGACAAGGCCATCTATTCCAAAAGATGGTGATTGTTTCAAATACCTGTGCAAAAAGTTTATCTCAAGTCAAGTTGAGAAAAAGGGAATCTTTGCTGGTCCAGATATCTGCAAGCTTATCAAGGATAAAAGATTTGAGACTACCATGATAACAAAGGAAAAGTAAGATTGGGTTGGTTGGGTCAAAATACATTTCCTTCACTCATGTATGTTTCTCTCAAAAATTTAGGATAAGATAGTGAAGAACAGGGTGAAAGGCTCCATCATCAAAGATATGGAATGCAAATATCAAGGAAGATGGGTTAAAACATGCTCACCAACTACTGTTCGAAATTAACACAAAATAGGCCTAAGATTGAACATAAAAGGAGAATGTCAAAGAAGTTTCATAGAAAAAAGAATGCATCTTTAAATAGAAGCTTTGTTTTTCTTTTAATGGTTTAAAATTTGTTTCTAACTTTCATGTACTCAGGTGTAATATTTGCTCCTATTGGTCAATCATTTATTTTATGTAAATAACATTAATAAAAACAAATTAAAATAGAATGTTTTTTTCTAGAAATTGTACCATAATTGGATGCAAAAAGTTTAAATCTCGAAGGAACATCTTGTTTTTCTCTCAACCAGAGTCAATTTATGAGATTAGGCAACAACAGTTTTCATCAATTTGCCTCATCAAAAACATATTTACATAGATTTAACTACAAAAATGATTGTTGTTAGGTTTGAGAGAATTCCTTTTTAAATAGGATTTCATCAAAAATATCAATATTGAGTTAAAAAAAAAAAAAATCTTGCTGTGATGGAAAAAGCGGTGGTCATTTTTGAAATCAACACATTAAATTACATAAAAATCACCAAAACTCCTTTTGTATTTTTCAAAAACTTCAATGTTGCAGGCCGGTGTAATCAGCAAATACAGAATGTTCAGGAGGTATTTGAGAAATTTTGAAAACAAAATTATCAATTAGTTAAGAAATATACTTTACTATAAATACTACAGTATTATTTTCAAACACATTAAAGAGCTGTAAAACAATTCACAATTTAAGTAGATAAAGTATTAGGAAATTATGCTACAATATTTGCAAATATTATTAGAGTATTGATGGTACTGACGTATTATGGCAGCAGCATTGGCGATATTAAATGAAATGAAGCACATGGTTTCCAATTAGCATGTACGAAATATGCTAACTCAGGACTGCAAACTTGGCAAATTATCTTGAGCATTGGCATTTCTTACAATACTTAGAAACTGTATTGCTCAAAAAACCTTTTAAAATAATACAGCTTTCATTACATTTTTAATTAGTGCTACAAAAATTAATAAACACATTTTAGCACTTTTTTTTAACTCATAAAGTGCAGTGTTTCACTGTATGTTACAAACAGATTTAACAAATCTGTTAATACATTAACAAATCCAGAAAAATACCTCAAGAAATCATATTGGCTGCAATAAATAAAACGCATCACTGCAATAATTAAAAGTGGCAAGGAATTAATACATCATAGGAAAGATAAAAAACAAAGTTCTATCTATAGTTATGCTTTTGAAGATCTTTTCCACTCTACTGATACTAAAAATTAGAATATTATAATCACTTTACATGCATGATAATATACTTAAAAAATTATGATACATTTTAATTTTATCTGCAGAGCTGGTAATAACTCTAGTTAACCATAAAAAAAAAACAAAATGATTTTTATGATGGAAATTATGCAAATTTTCTGCTATTTCAGACAACTCTGGTTTATATTTAAAAAGGAAATGGAAATTATTTCATCATTATAACACTGTGAGACTTTTTCACACAGTTTCTTCCTCCCTTCTTTACAACTAAAGTTCAGTATAAAAAAGAGCAAACTGGTCTTTTTGATGAAAATTATGCAGATTTTCTACTTCCTGACAGCTAATCCAGTCTAACTTTCTGTGAAAATAATTCAGTCTTCTTCTATCTGATAATAATTCTAATTAAGAGTACAAAAAGAAAGAAATGGTCTTAACACAAAAGAATAAGTCAGGCTTCTCTTTCTTTTTACTAAAATTTTTTGATTTGGGTAATGAAATGGACTAAGGCATTGTGCTCCTCAGGGGAAGGGGAGGAAAAAGGTCATTTTTTACACAGTTATACAACCAAAAGTGTAGCAGAAATTAAAGTAGTCAGTCACTTTATTTCACACACCCATTTTTGACCTCAAAATAAGAAAAGTACTAAAAATGGATACTTATTTATTTTATTATTAAAAAGTACTAAAGTTTATTAAAAAGTACTAAAAATGGATACTTATGTTCTATCACAACCATGCCAGCTTTCACAAAAACTCACCAAATTAGCAACCCTGATTTGTCATGTGTTATTGGCAAGCATGTGATTTGTTTCAAATTTATTCATTTGCTGCCATTCTAAGCCTAACCATTCATTGATATGGCAAGTTTGAATACTAAAATGCGAATCTGAGATTTTTACAAAATGATTTTTCTTTAACTGATTTTTCTTATAATTTTTATTTTTCACATAGTATTTCTACTATGATCTTCACATTCCCATCAGTGTATTGCACTTTTAGAATTCGTATGGTTTCATTCAATGTAGCCAGTATGGTTGCAATTGTATGTAAGAACCCAAAAATGTTCTGAAAGAGCTGAAGCTCTAAGACTAGCAAATCAGTAAATATACTAATTTAATAGAGAAATTTGATTAGAGAGGCACAATTGTTATATTCACGAAGAAGTACAATTTGATGAAATAACCGCAAAATCTTATCAAATTAAAAGTCTCTATACTAAAGCTATGTAAAAAAAAAAAAATTTACTTTTAGTAAAAGAGGCCAATTTTTACTGTCTTCTTTACGACGTGCCTCTACACTTTCCGAGACCACGCTAAATTCCTCTTCACACTGGATGTCCTATTTAAAAAAGCAAAATAAATTATATAAGCAACAACATATTTCATACATTAAACATGAAGTCTAAATTCATGACAGAATAATTCCTAATTGTTGTAAACAATAATTATAGTATGACATTGCTATTAATTATTATAACAATATTGATGAATGATTTTATTACATTCCTACAAAATATTAAGGCATCCAACTAAATTGAAAGATCAATTTTTCAAAAATTAATTTTCAAAATAATTTTATTGCTTTAAAGGACATAAATAGGCTTAAAGAGTCATAATTATTATATAACATATATCACCCTTTGGTTTTGAAAAAATATTGTTTTTATGAACACCTGAAAAATCACTCAACCTAGTTGAATACTTTAAGTTAATCAAGCAAAAAAAAAACATATGTATAATTCAAACAATAACACAGACAATGTATTTACTTATAGTACTTACACCAAGTGTCTTTTTCTTCTTTTTATCACTTGTCTTTGGTACTGGTATACCTAGTTCCAATAATAATAAAATGTACACTTTAAAATACAAATAAAAATAACTAATATATACAATCAAATAACTAAATGTTTACCACTAGCTAAACAAAAATAAAATTACCAAAACATTAACTGTTGTCATATAGTTTATGTACCTCACCAAGACCTTAAAAATTCAATAACTTATACTCTTGGAAATTATTTTAAATTATCATTCTTAACTTTCTCATGACAATGTACTGATTAATGGATTTTAGAGATGGGTATGTCACACACGCAGCCACCACAAATGTCACTGGCAGCCAGATGATGCACCAAAGAATTCCGGTTTAAAATGACCAACAGGAGGGGTGTGTCATATTTACATTCTTACGCGAGCATGCATATCTAATTATATATAGTATCATTAAACCATAAATTTGGGCTACATGTCCCTCCTCCCACTAATTTCATTTAATCAAATCTCCAAGACAGGGGTTGGCAAACTGCAGTTTGCAAGCCACATGAGGCTCTTTGCATAGAAGGCTGCAGCTCTTCAGTCTTTTGCCCCAATGAATTAGAATAATAATTATACTTTCTAAAAATTGTATTAATTTTTTCCCTTTATAATAATTCAGTGAAAAATAATCTGCATAATTATATATACATTTAAATACTTGACTGGCTTAAAATAAAGATTGCTATTACAGTATTATAAATTATTTTTCATTAACAAAACTTTTTAAGAATCAGTGAAAATATTGAAATTATTTCTAAAGTCCAATTTACATGTGTAAATGCTGGCATGAGATGACACACCTTTAAGTTATTCTAAGTTATGCTTACTTAGTTGCATATATGAATTTGAGAGCACTTGAGATTTTGGACATTTAAACCCCCAACAGAAGAGACAAAAATATATTTTTATTTTATGACAAGCTTTAAAGACATGACTTTTGTATGCAAGGACAATCAAAACAAATATCAGTTAATATGAACATAAAATTTGAGAACAAAATACAGTATTAATGGCTTAGATTTTAATTCACAAAGCTTGAATTTTTAATAAATAACGAAATTTTTCCAATCATTGTTCTTGCATTGTGAGCTCCAGAAACAAAAATATCTTAACACAGTTCTTAGTTTTTAAAGAAATGTAAAATATTATTTTGGATAAAATTATGCTTAAATATAATGAAGAGTAAATATAAATTTATTGCTTACAATAACATTTCCAAAGTACTATTAAATGAATAAAGAGGAACTAATTAGCAGGTTGAAGTACAGGGTGGAGGTGCAGGAACTTCCAGTTATGAACATGTTGCAGTGATGTTCATAGGGAGGTTGCGATTAGGGGTTTGGTGGAATGGGATATTGTTTTATTGGCCTGTCTCAGTCTCAAACATGTTGTAGTCCAGGCGCGCTATAACTGTGGAAGCATATTTCTCTAATGGTTGGTCTGTGATTGCAGTGCAAGGTGCCTTTCATTGTCACTTTGATATTCCTCCACAAGGTAGTGTTCCTGATCGGAAATGTGTCCAAAGACTGTTAGAACACTTGGAAATGTGGAATGAGTGCATGTGTCAATTCAGACCAGTATGTGACAATGATCCAACAATTCTTACCTGCTTTCAAAGAAAGGGATCTTGATAATGTGTGTTTACAACAAGATGGGACCACAGCCCACTCCTACAGGGTTTCCCTGTGTTTTAAGAGCAGTCTTCCTCAAGTGACTGATTTCACTGCAAGATGTAAACTGGCCTGCGCACTCACCTGATTTATCCCTTCCCAATTACTTCCCATGGGCTTATTTCAAGTCCCTGGTTTACAAAAATCAGTTTAAGACCCTGGAAGACCTATAGATCCAAGGCAGAATTGACAATATCCCAGTTGATATGTGTGACCCTTAAAAAAGTGACTCAAAGTTTTCAAAATCGACTGCATCAGTGTTTAAAATTGTGTAAAATCAAAGTTCCAATGTTGTGTGGTGGGCAGAAAATAACAATTAAGTCGAACGAAACATGTGTAGTGTGTTTTATTGCATTTTCAGAACAGGAAGTTCCCATGCCCTGCCCCATATAGAAATTCGACATATATTTACTCTTTCTGTAGAATTCTTCAATAAGATATTTACAATATTTTTAATCAGCGTGATGCCATCCAATAACCCCTACACACTTCCCTCCTAGCGAAAATGATTAGGAGATATTAGGGAACATTATGTGTTAAATGGCATGGGAACCTAAAAGTTCTGCCACTGCATGTTATGTATTGGCTACATAACAGGAGGTTTTCAACGGGGAAGTGATTCTGTAGTCTGGTGACAGAATTTTCAGTAGTTTTCTCTGAGATCTCTGTGTTCTTCAAAGTAAAACATGGTTTCAGCCTGGTCGACAGAAATTTCTTTAATTGTGGCACACTTGCCATCTTGCGGTAGATTTCTTAGAATATCTGAAACTTGAGCTAAAATTTCAGCTTCTATTGACTGACAATGTAATCCTATTTTGTTTAGTTGGATGTTATTGAGGCGTTTTGGAATTGTGCTTCTAAATGGAGAAACCATGTTTGCGAATCTGGTTTCCAAAGTGACAGTGGTTTAATGCTAACTCTAGCAACGATCGATGAATAATTGTTTTCTTTTTTGGTTTTCATTTTCTAGATAAATACTCAAGTCCAGTAATCACCAATGAAAGGTAAATGAATTTATCGCTTACAACTATGCTTCTGCAGTATGAATAAGGAGGAACTTTTTCCAGGTTAATATATATTCAAAATTATTTACTCTTTATATACAATTCTTAATTTTCCACCATTTCCATTCCAATAAATACAGCTACAATATTTTCAGTCAGCAGGTTGCCAACCAATAAAAGATGCAAAAGCTACAACAATAAAAAATATAAATTGAAGTACAGGAGTCATAATTGCTACAGCTAACAAAACTCTCCCCTCCTCCTGCATATACTTTAGGTTCTTTGATAGCTAGTCTCTTGTTTTAGAATTTTTGGTAGTTTAATTGGGTACTAGTTTGACAGGGTAGTCTATCACAGGGTCTATCACAGCGTAGACGCCAAATTGTTATTTACGTTCGCCAAGATGGGCGATAACATTACAATATGGTTACCTTGATATTTTTATCGTCTGGAGATGTGGTTGCCATGGAGACAATGTATATTAGAAATAATTTTTATAGGTTTTGTTCCCGCAGTAATCCTATTAATTTCAGACGATTTTAATTTGATTTCTTTTACAATTTAACAATCTTCATTGCAATTCCGAATCAAACTATTATTTCAGTCTTCTGTTTTATTTAATGCTATTTTCGAATATGGATATTTCTAATATCATTAGTGAGTACTAGGATATATTTTTAAAAAAAGAATGAGTGTTGTATTCTTAATAATTGCTATAAATCATTTATTTTCACTTTATTTTACTTTTTAAAAATGTTTTTTTTTATGTTCCTTGTTTGATGAAATTCGTTGAAAACTTGCAGTTTTTGGAACATAGCAAGTTTTAACTTTTTAATTGCTGTTCATTATCAATTATAATTTTTATAATGAAATTATTTATAAAAATATAATACAAAAATACAATTATTATTAGGTGTAACAATCATTAAAAATTCGTTATTTGTAATAATTGTTATTTTTTTCAATATTATTACATGTGTTATTTATTTATAATTATTATTATGTTATATCCAAGATGGCGGCCTAGCGCTAAGACTCGCCAGGAAAATAATTTTAAAGAACTGTTTGGAAATACATTAAATCTATTTCAAATGAAGAATATAGGAAGAGATTGAAACTAACCAAGATCAATAAAAATGCATATCAATATAATAAAAAAATCATATTTACTAATAGTAAAATAATGAAGTATACTATAATCTTATAATATAATTTTGTTTAGATTTGGGAGACATTAAGTAAACAAAACTCAGATGTAGCTGCATGTGATGAAAACATTTTACTCTGGTTTTAAAAATTCCCGTTGTTCAGTTTTTGTCTTTTTTTTTTTCAATTTTGGTATTATGGTCCCCATAAACAATTAATAACCGAAAGAGACATTAGATGCTGGTCAAATTTCGCGCGGTTATAAAACCATTAAGGTTATCAGAAAAAGAAAAAAAATGCTAGCCACAAATTCGCAAACATGATCAGTAAGTGACCACTTGGGGAGAAGGAAAAAACATCCTAACAATAAAACTTCAAATTACGCATTAAAGAATAGAATATTTAAATAAAAAATTCAAAAATCAATTCTGGAAATTTGTGTGTGTGTCATATCTGTATTCCGAAGATTTAAAATTTTCAAATAAGAAAAGTGGCATACGATTATTCAATTGCGCAGATTCCGCATCGTCTTCACAAATACTTAAGTGAAATCTGCAAATATGAATTCGCATGACTAAAATGATCGCAAAAATAGTCGAACAGCTGCATTATGCGAAATACTGCTGTTACAAGGCATCATAGTGTTATGTGTTTCTAAATAGTAAGAAATAAAGCTGTAGATAAACAATAAGCTAAAAAAATTACAGATAGGATATTGCAGATCAAAATCATTTCAAAATCGATAAATATCTCACCTTGCTCAAAACCTAAGATTTCTGTCGAATCCATACTAAAAAATATTCTATTCTATATGCAAGTATAGGTTTTGTGTGTTTATAAAGCACGTGTGTGTCGGTCAGGACAAAACAATACATTAATTCATTTCAGTTCGCATGTTCAGAGATTTCGGCTTTAAAAATTGAATTCAGCAACGAAGTAACCATAGCACGTCTCCCACAATAGATGGGAGAAAACCATTGAGGCATTATCGCCGGGAACAGGCACTCTTTCGAGGTGTACCATCTTACTCGAAAAGCCTTTCCATCTCTTTTTAATATATCATCAGCTCCAATGGAGAAGGCAGAGGTGATTGCGGACAGCTTTCAAAAGCAGTTCGAACCGAACACAGGAAGATAAAATACCAAATTTACAGGTCATACATAATTGAAAGTCAGAATGTTTCTTGATTCTATTTTCTGTCTTTATGTGGCGAAAACTCCACTAGAAAATACAGTAATTTATTACCAACCATAAATCGAACAAGCAGAGCCGGACCGTGACCTTTGGGGGCCATCTAAATAATTAAAATTTTTGCTCTGTGGTGCGAGCTGATTTAGTTAAAGACATTGAGTGTACCGGCGAAGGGAATATCAAGTTAATATCAGCTTTTGGCGATAGTGAAGTCGCTCCCTTAAGAACATTTAATATAAAGATCGATGATGGATGGCATGATACAATACCAATTACATGTGCCGTTTCTAAGAAACTAGTGAACGATATGTTAGTTTGTCAAACCGCGTATGAAGCCCTTTTGGAAAGCATACAGTTGTGCAGTGTGAATGCAAGGCAAGTCATTGATGTTGGAGTCCAAATGGATCAGGTTAAGGATTCAACCGTCTGTGAAGGCCCAACATGTGAAGAGAGTTCATACTCTAACATAGAAGTGTCGACAGACGCAGTCAACATTGAAAACGAAGTGAGATCCAATCTTAGCAGTGATACTAGAAGTACTTTTATAAAACTTCAGAAAGAAGATGAAACATTAATATGTGTCTGGGAACAAGCAAATAAAAAAGAAAAGGCATATGAAATACAAGATGATCTGCTGATGCATAATGATGTTGTTTGTGGGGAGCCAATCAAGCAAGTTGTCCTACCTGCGTGTAAAAGAAAGGAAATCCTACAAATGGCTTGTGATAAACCCGACCATGGGTCACTTACGGAATATGGCAACCCCTTAGAATAGTTTTGAGAATCTGGCCTGGCGGACGCAGAGCGATGTAAACACACGAAACCGATGTGTGGCGAGCACCGCAATAAATTAATATAGTATGAGAATTGTTGCCTCTTTTCACCATAGGCTCATGAAATTCCGTTAGTTGGACATTTAGGAGAACAAAAAACAAAGCAACGCATTAAATACTCCTTTTTCTGGCCTTCGCTAAAGAGGGACGTGAAGACATATTGCGAAGCATGCAAACTTTGTCAGTTACGAAGAACTGTGACGTACAGAGATAGAATTCCGATCCAGCCCATTGTAAGACCTAACAATCCATTCGAAACGTGGAGCGTGGATTGCATCGGACTGTTATAACCTCGATCAAGAAGAGGGCACGCATATATCGTATGTGCCATTGATCTGTGCTCAAGGTGGGCGGAAGCCCTACCAACCAAGAATATTACTGCAAAAACTACCTGCGAAGTGCTGATGAAAATTTTCTGTCAAACTGGGTTCCCAAAGACAATATGTACGGACCAGGGTACCAATTTTACCGCACAATTGACTCAAGCCTTTCAAGACGTGCTGGGAGTATCTCCTAGGTTTTCTACTCCAGGTCATCCTAAGAGTATGGGAGCAGTTGAACGTTGGAATAGAACATTGAAAGACATGTTGAACAAAAATATTCATGAGCATGGAAATGAGTGGGATGTCCATCTCCCATATTTGCTATTCAATATAGAGAAATACCTCATGCACTTACTGGTGTATCACCATACCAATTGGTTTATGGAAGACTACCATCTGGACCGATGATTATTTTAAAAGAGTTTTGGATAGGAGAAAGGGAAATCCCTACTGGTGCTGCTCGTTCTGTTGAAGAATACTTGAAACAATTGCAAAAGAAGTTGCAAGATGCACACGAAATCGCATCGGAAAACAGTGCTAAAAATCAGGAACGTATGACTTCACACTATAATTTAAGATCACGAGAAAAAAGTTTTTCTGTTGGAGATGAAATACTAATCCTTATGCCTTCATCTACGCATAAATTGCTTAACACTTGGATAGGACCAGCCAAAGTAGTAAAGCTTACTAGACCCCACTCTTGTTTAGTTCGAATGGAAGACGGTAATACTAGAGAATTTCATGTAAATAAGTTAAGACCTTACATCTCAAGAGTTGATCATGTGGGAATAATATTTGATCAAGATACCGAATTTGATGAGCTGCATTATGCTCCCACTGATAAGGAAAATCAACCTAACATTGACATCGAGTTGAATCAAATGCCTGATGTTTTAAGTGCTCAACAGAAATACCAATTGAGAAATTTGTTACAACGATATGAAGACATATTCCGGAATCGTCCTGGAAAATTCAGAGTAAAAGGGCATTCTGTTAAAGTTACGGCAGATAGTTTACCTAAAAGATTACAACCTTACAGAGTTGCTATTGCTCTTCAAAAAGAAGTTGAACGTCAAATCAATGAGCTGCTAGATATGGACTTGATTGAACATAGTGATAGTGATTGGGCGCACCCGGTGGTATGTGTGGTAAAAAAAGATGGAAGTATTAGATTGTGCATAGACTTTTGAATAGTTTTACTATTCCTGATGCATATCCAATGAAGCATGCAACAGATTTAATATACGAGATAGGCAAAGCTCATTTTATATCGGTCTTAGACCTCACGAAGGGATACTGGCAAATCCCTATGGAAGAAAACTCACATTTCACAGCATTCGTTACTCATTCCGGACATTATCAGTGGAAAGTTCTACCCTTTGGAATGAAGAATGCGGGAAGTACATTTCAAAAATCTATGGATCAAGTTTTGAGTCCTCATCAAAAGTACTGTAGATCCTACATAGACGATGTGGCAGTATTTTCAGAAACATGGTCTGATCACATGCAGCATTTAGAAAATGTTTTTAAGACTTTGAGATAAGTTGGATTAACTGTTAATTTAGAGAAGTGTGATTTCGGAAGGAGCCAAGTTAAATTTCTAGGTCATGTGGTGGGTTCTGGAAAACATGCTCCAGATCCTCAAAAAGTGGAAACTATGTCAAAGCTACTGAGACCAACGACCAAAAAACAGTTACGAGGACTGATTGGCTTATCAAGCTATAATCGTGATTATATTAAGAACTTTTCTGCTATTGTTTTGCCTTTGACAAATTTAACCAAAAAGAGTATTCCAAATGAAATTCCTTGGGACGACACAGCTGAAGAATTTTTTCAATGTTTAAAGAAAAGCTTAATCGAAATGCCTACTCTCTATTCCCCTGTGTTGAACCACCCATTTCAGCTGTATACAGATGCTTCTGCTACTATAGTCGGCGCATGCCTTGTACAGAACGATGAAAATAGATTGGAACACCTGATTTCATTCTGCAGTAAGAAATTAACCCAATGCCAAATGAACTGGTCCACGATAGAGCGAGAGGCGTATGCCGTGCTAAGTGCATTAAAAAAGTTTGACTGTTGGATCTTCGGATCTCAGATACAGGTTGTGTCTGACCACAACCCACTTTCATTTTTGACTAAAGGATTACCGCATGGTGCAAAATTAGCTCGATGGGCCCTAGCCTTGCAACGTTATGAGTTGCGTATTATATACCGTAAGGGGAAAAACCATGACAATGCTGACGCCCTCTCTCGCTTACCTTTTTCTGATTAGCCTGAGTGTTTGCAGTATTTATTTAGTAATACTAGTCTTATTATATATAGTCATGATTATATAACCATATTTTATTGCATTTTTATATATTTGTGTATTAATTATCAAATTTTAGTCATAACTCATTCTTTTTATTACATAGTGCACTCTCCTCAACTAAAGTTAGGTATTTGTTTCAGCAGTAGAACTCTCGTGAGTGTGTGACTAACCTCTTTCTTTCAGCAGCTGGTCACAAATATGACGCATGTGCTTCCGTTGGTGGGGCGTGTAAGATTCGCCGGACCGAAACAAAACTATAGAGGTGGCGCTGCCATCGGGAGAACCAAAATGGCGGAGAAAGCAATGTCGGCTGCACCCTGCAGCTTGAGATATAAAAATGGCATATTAATAGTTTAATTTTTGATAATAGTATATTTTTTATATTGGTTTTAATTGTGTGTGCCGTGTGGCTTCTAAAAACTTAATAAAATCTTTCGTCACTGAAAAGATGAATTGAATACTTATATGCCTGGTTGTGATGAATTCTTCGTTGATGAATTAATGTAAGTACCTACAGCGGGATCTATAAGAGGAAAAGTTGTATTATGTGAATAAAGAAGGAACTGTAAATCAGAATGGCGGGAAACGTGATATGCAAGTGTAAAATGGTTATAAAATAAGGAAAAAAAAAATCAAAAGAATGATAATAATTAATTTTATTATCCAAAGGTAGCAATTTGAAAGAAAACTGAGCATAGCAAGGATTCACACTTTAAAGAAAAAATGAAAGAAAACATTAAATAAATAAATGATGCTACAGTTTAATAAGGAGTGTGGTCACCTCTGACAGCCAGGCACGCTGCACCATACTTGCTATGAGATGATGAATGAGTTGCGGGCTCAAACAGTTCCAAGCTTCTTGGAGAGCTCTCTTCAGTTCTGTAACGGAGCTTGGTGGGTGCGCAAGGGCTGCAATTTGTCTCCCGAGCATATCCCATACATGCTCGATAGGATTTAAATCAGGGGAGTTCGCAGGCCACAACATGCGCTGGATGTTTTCCGTTTCAAGGAAGTCATCAATCAGCACCGCTCGGTGACTTCGCGCATTATCATCCATGCATATGAAGTCAGGACCGACAGCACCTCGAAACAAGCGAACATAAGGCTCAAGAACTCTTCGTCTCTGTATCTTTGAGCAGTCACAGACTCCGTGTCAAAGAAATGGAGGTCTGTGCGGCCATCCATCATGATGCATGCCCATACCATTACTCCCCTATTTGGAAAATGGTGTCTTTCCGTTATGTTTCTTGGTTCAAAACGTGTTCCATGTTCTCTCCATATCGTTACCCGCCGACAATCACTACTCAGACTAAAACGGGACTCGTCACTGAACATCACATTGTGCCACTCTCCCACACTCAAATGTTGATGTTTTAAGCTCCAGTTCAAACGAGCGCGTTTATGCGCAGACGTGAGGGGAATGCAAACTGCTGTTCTTCTGGCATACAGGCCAGCATCATTGAGTCTCCTGTAAACAGTTTTTCTCGAAATTCGTATTCCTGTGGCGACTGTGAGCGCCGAACCCAGTGCTCTGGCAGTACTGCCCCTCTGACGTCGCGCACCTATTACCAGATATCGGTCTTGGCGAGGGGTTGTGACTCTTGGTCGACCTGATACTGGTTGTTGGGTAACATCTCCCGTTCTTTGAAACCTCTGCCAGTCTTGAGATCACAGACTGGTCCCCATTCAGAATTCGAGACACTTTGGTTTGTGATCGTGAGGATTCCAGCGATTATTCCTTTCGTAAACAAGTCCAATTGGCGTCTTTGTGCCATCATTCACCTTGTTTGATGGTTGACAACGTTCCTTCGCACGATACTTGTCTGAACTGCCTATGCTGCGTGAATCGGTTTCTCCGCGTTCCGATATGCGCCGGTGTTTCGCGCAGGACGTAGTCGACTGAAAAGTTTTGCATGAACCTAATGTTTCTTCTTCACCCAATTAATATCCGCAAGAAATTTGGAATAATTTAACGAATATTTACTCCATGTTTTTTTGCATTTTACGATTTATGCTTAACTTCTGGACACCAGTGTAGTTCTTTGTATGTTATGTTTACTCCCCATACATAATAACTATAGGGTTACATTAGCAGGACAAGTAAACTTCTACGACTTCGCTAACGTCAAACTAAGTCAAGGTCCAGACCAACAATGGCTTAGTAACTTACACAGTCTAACATGGGCATTGGTGGACATAAAGTACCGATAGGTGGGAAAAACAGTTTCACACTAGAAGGGAGGGAAAAAAAGTAAGGCAAAGGAAGCAAGGATAAAATGAATTAATATTTAGAAGTCCACTTGAGAGTTCCCCACCCTTGCAGAAGGGATGGAGCGAGAGAAATTGTCCATCAATTGAAGACCCGAGTCTCTTTTCGGAGGTTCCACAGAAGGAAGCCAGGACAGCGTTGTAATTTGGATGTGTGCCCTATTCAGTCCATAGTAAAGCAGGGACTTTCTCTGTGCTGCTCACCTTTGCAAACTTCGCCCTAAGAGTGATCTTTTTAAAAACGCCTATGCTTTACTTTTGACAGCAACTTATTTCATGTAATTATATCCTTTTTATATTATAATGTTAAATGTTAACAAAGTACGAATTGCCATTTGCTACGAACTACTTGGAAAATGGAGTGAGTGAATATTAACGTCGCACTGTTCAGCTACACGAGGGCTTTTGGCGACTGACATCGTAATTTTGTACCATGGTAAAGTGACAAAGACTATACCTGAGCTGGCACCACATCTAACTATCACACCAACGGGTGGACGTTTGAGTTCTCGATAGATTTAACATGCATCGCTTCCCTACACAGCGGGTCTTTAGTGGTACTGGGCTCAAACTCGTGACATGCCAGCCACGATTGGACACCTTGACCACTCTCAGAAAATGGAAAAAGTGCTTCCATGGTTAATTGGCATTGGGTTAAATCTTTCACATTAAAGCATTTTCATTTAGCATAGCCATGAATCCTAGAGCAATCTTTCATTGCTTTCCCATTTGTTTAATTTACAATTGCATAATTTGATACAAAAATTAACGAATAAAAAAATAAGCAGTTTTAAGTCTTGAAACTGGTAGCTTTTTTTGTATCTACAGCCACAGCTATTAAGTTTACTATCTTGCAAGAAAGCTCAAGAAGTCCATAAAATTTCAAAGGCCCCAGTCTGCAGTGAATTTCATGTGTCTCGGAACACCGTTATTAAATTTTAACTAATTTTTTTATTATTGGATCCATACAAACGAGTTATATTAATATAGTATTTACTATTCCTAAAAAAAATGAACAAAATTCACCTCATTTATTTTTAGGCAAAATGTTAAGGTGCATGTATTTGTATCTTAGAACATTTAATCTTTACTCATTCTTGAGCCTGTGGGAGAAATATTAAGATGCATCCCTAGAAACATAAAAATTTGTTGGCTTTTTTGGTTAAAAAAAAAAATTACTAATGAAAATAAAACGGTTCTTTAAAAGTAGTTTAGAAGATTACTTATTAAGAACACAGGTTAAAACTGCATCCAAGGAGCATGAGTAACACATCAATATCTTCGTTTATTGTGCCGTTATGCAAAACATTCAAATAACAAGGAAACTTATGCCAAGAAAGATCTTCCTGAATAGGAGACTAAATTGAAATAAGATTAAATTGTTTTTAAATGTAAATCTATTGCATTTGATATAAATACACAAAATTCCAATAAACATTATTTTCTCAATCTAGGTTTTGATAGTACTAATCTATAGAATAGAAACCCAGTGGGCCAAGTGGTAGTGTATTAGGCTTCCACACCAGGTTCGGGATTCTATCATCGAGCTGGGCAAGGTCAACTCAGCCTTTCATCCCCTCAGTGGCTCGATAAATGAGTGCCAAGCTCGTTTGGGAACCGAACACTCTTGGGCAATGATTCTCGACCATTTTTGTTGAGGCACACTTTTAACAATTTCGAAATTCGGCAGTACACAAATATGATATACACACACAACAACTTTTAATATAAACTTCACTCATAATAAAAAAAACAATTTTTACAATATACATTTCCAAAATTTGGCAGCACAGTGGTTGAGAATCACTGCTTCAGGCTGACCACCTAATTGGGACATCTGCTCATGCACCTCGGGTCACGCATACTGAAATAGGCACAGTAAGCCTTAGCCCTCATGGGCTGTTGCACCACCAAATTTAATAATCTACATAATTTAAACATCAATTAACCTTGCATGGTATACCAATGCAAGAAAAAATCTTATTTAATCCAAGATTTTATTTTATGCAACCCATTTCGAAATAGTCCTAAAATGAAAAATTTTCCCGATACCCACACAAGCACACTCTGGAAAAGAAAAGTTTTGGATTTTGTTAACATATGAGAATTAAATTTTGCTCTTATTGTCAATATGATACACAAGGGAACTCAAACATGCAACTAATGAATAACACGTTATTCGGTCGAATATTCAGTGACACAGCTCAATTCCATGTTTAGATTTTTTATAAATATTTAACAGCAGTCCCCCCCCCCCATAATCGCTTGGTAGATATTTGTAGCAGCACACAAGACTATTCGGCATGTGAAAGTTCTTTGAGAATAAATACATTTGTTTTCGAAAAAATATTAAAACTATCGTTAAATTAAATCTTCAGGCGCTTAATTTCAAATCAAGTATATCAGATTTAAAGACGTACAAATTACCTTTTACAGTTCAAAATTAGAATTAAAAGTATTTATGTTCTCGCTTCATATCAAATGCTAATACAAATGTAAAATAAGAGATTTATTAGTCTGTATTTAAAAGCAATAAAATGATAAATTTGACCTTTTTTTAAAAAAAACAAGATTTTTTTAATCCTGCAATGACTGATCTATTTATGTACCCTCATTTTAATTCAAATTAGAAGTTTCTTGAAAATAAAGTAATCAAATATAAGTAATTAATTTGCCTAAAGATAGTTTATAAAGGACAATGCTGCCTCTATTAGGTATGTTTTACCATTGCTTCCTTTTCATTAATGGTTCACCAAAAATACAAAGTGTACAAAATCTATTATAATCTTGCTTATCTAAAAACAGGACCAATGTGCGACATAATGTCAATTGCATGCTTGTAATAACTTAATGTAGCATTAACCAGAAAGAATAAGCATGCTAATTGTTCTCCCAATTTAAATCAACTTAATTAGTCACAGAATTTAATTCGAACAAAACACAACATTAATATTGCTTTCAATTTAAATTAAAGGTCTTTATCTAGTTCCTTTCACCCAAAATTAACAAAATATTTCTAACTGAAAGCAACTTTCATTCAAATAGAAAAATTTGTTTTCTGTCTTTTGTGACAGCAGCACCCAGCAATATGTAATCCCTTGACTGTAAACTTGAAAAAATCCAAATATCAAATGGATTCTATGTATAAATTCTAAATTGGATATAATTAAAAATGCCACAAGAAAGTATACTAGTGAAGAAATTCATTTCACTAGCAGAGATGAAAGGACAGTTTTTTTTAAAAAATACATAACGAAAGTCAGACATCAAGAATATATTTTTATTGTATAAATATATTAGTAAAAAAAGTTAACAATGTTACACATTTCATAACATTAAATGAGAATAAGATCAACAGAAAAGTATATACAATTCTGTAAACCCAAAATTGTCTCAAAATACTGATCTTTTTATATGAAGCAAAATACTTCATATTAAAGCTTGAATTTCAAATTTAACCTAAACACCTTCAACGACAACATCTTCCTCCTCAAAGTCACCCTCATCTTCTGCAGATGCTTCCTGGTACTGCTGGTATTCGGAAACCAGATCATTCATGTTAGATTCTGCCTCTGTAAATTCCATCTCGTCCATACCTTCCCCAATGTACCAATGCAAGAAAGCTTTTCGTCGGAACATGGCTACAAAAATAGAAAATATTTCATGTTTATATCAATGATTAAAATAGAATACGATTTATAATTTCAAAACAAGGATTTAAATTGTTCAAGACTGTTCGACTTTTTTGCTTAGTATTAAAAAAAGAGCCTATTTAAAGCCAAGAACACTTTATATAAAAAAGTTCCAATTTTCTGACAAAGTTCTTTAATAGGCAATACCCATATGTCGAGAAACAATATCTTTGAAATGTTGAAGTTTTCTACATTAAAAAATGTTTTCAAATACAAGTATTGGTATCATGTACAGAAAATCCAATATAACTTTATAGTTTAATTTCTAAAATGAAATTAGTTAATTAGAGACTGCTTATAGAAAGACCTTGTTTATTAAGCAAGATCGAAAATAATGCTAAAAAATTGAAGCCAGCTGTGTTCTACAAAGTTATAGGGGAAAAAAAATATGAATAGATACGAGAAACAAAATCTTAAAAATGATATAAATTAACACCCCTTTCCACCACCGAAATAAGACCCCCACCCCCTTTAAAACTTTATTACTATTACTCAATACAAGATCATGGCAAGATTTGAGTATCTAAAGTCTCACCAGTAAACTGTTCAGAAATTCTCCTGAAGATTTCTTGAATGGCAGTGGTGTTGCCAATAAAGGTAGCAGCCATCTTGAGACCTCTTGGAGGAATATCACAAACTGCAGTCTTCACATTGTTAGGTATCCATTCAACAAAGTAGCTACTGTTCTTATTCTGCACATTTAACATCTGCTCATCAACTTCCTTCATACTCATGCGACCACGGAATATGGTGGCAACCGTCAGATATCTATAAAAATTAATCTCTTTAATACTAAAGTAAATAAAATCATCATTGGCAAATTATATGGAAACACTTGAAACTTTAATTCAAATTTCATTAGAATTGTCATGTACAGGGTCTGTTCGACTTGAAACATAGCTCTGTACCAACGAACAGAAGGTTTAAAGCTCAAATTATATTTCTCAACAATATTGATATACAATCATGTTTTGAAGAACTTCTTTGCATATTTATTATACATTACCCTTGAATACTTACTTCAGCTCTTTTTATAACTGCAACCAGAGTTTACAATTATAAAGAATTGATGTAATGTATAAATGTTATATTACAGTAAATATGGTCTTTATCTACATTCTGTTGTTTTTTTCCTTTCTTTACATTTATTCTTAAAAATCTTTCAAATTAAACATTAAAATAAATGCATTTAAAAAAATTCCTGTTCTTCATTTAAATACATATTTTTCACTGAAACTACATCAGATATGCACAGTGATTTTAGTATAACATCAAACTGTCATAATAAATTTGACCTCAAGAAAAAAAAAGTTATATCACTACAGTAAATTCCCCCAATTAGAATCATTACAAAGCAAGTGCAGATCCTGCTGCAGAACAAGTAGTAATTAGAGAAATGTCAAAATTTAAACCATTATTTTTTTTAAGCTTGAAGCTTTAATATATTTTACCATAATACACATTGAAGAGAGCTATTTCATTATCATCCTCAGTCAGATCAATGACTCGACTAGGGGACAAAGTCAAAACGCATGTGCAGCCAATGATCAAGTAGTATATTAAGTGCCCCCCCCCCCAAGTATCATTTAGAACAGGGGTGGGGAGACTTTTACATGAAACGATCTACTCTGTGGCGTAGGTGTGATAAGGGGGAAAAGCACACAATAATATTTATATTACAAATACAGAATATGTACATACCTACAATAAAAAAACTAACTTTTAAAACTGCGTTTTAAATAAAATGCAAAATACAAACATAATTATACCTACTAATTTAATATCAAATTATGCATTTATTATCAAGCAATTCAAAATACATAAAAAATAAATCATTTACATTTAAAGTTCTCGCAGTTAGTCTCAACAAAAAATTTAGTCTGCATACTATCCGTACCAATCTTTTGAATATCTCCGTATACAATTACAAACTGTTAATCTTGCAATGGATTCTAAGTGGTCGTCCGTGAAACAGAAATGTTACGTTGTTTTAATTATATCCATCATTGAAAATGTAGATTCCCACAGGTGCGTAGAGCGAAAGAATGGCCCGTAAATGAATTGCAGCTTTTTAAAATTAGGATGCGCCCGTTACATTCCAAAAGTTATTCTTTTAAAACAGCGCCCTACTGAAGAAGAAAAATTGTTTCAAGAGAGGGAGAATATTAAACATATTTCTCTTTCTACTATTTTGCTTTGCCGAGCTTGTCTTGCAGTGTGCAAGCTGTCACGACTCTTTAGACACCGATCCTCTAAAAACTGGGATGTTTCGGTCAAACTTGCTCTAGTGTGGCTCCCACAATTTGACCTCTTTGAAAATCATAGAGATCCAACATTTTATGATTTTGAAAAAAAAAATCCAAGTCCTTACAGAACTCCAATAAAGCCAAGGAATACTATCAGAATGTATAAATTTATATTTATAAAAAAAATCTGGTAGCTATTATTATACTTACAAAGTGCATTAAAAAAATCACTTTTATTCATGAGTATTTCCAGTATTTCGATAACCCCACCCTTTTTTTATGCACATCCAAGATCTTATGTGAAGGGTGGTCACCCCAAAATGTCATGGTTGTCCACTGGTCAATCGTGATCGACTTAATGCCCACCCCAGATTTAGAAACATTACAGAAAAGCAGATGATTTCAGATGCCAACAAGTCACATCATTATAACTGGGCAGGCTTTTTTTGCATAGTCATTACAGTAACTTAATTATACGGTATAGATGGTGAAGCAACATGTACATATCATTTTCTGCAGACTGCTCTTCGGCACAGAATATGCAAGACACATGCACCCAATCCTGCACTTGGGCCAACACACCCAGGACCTGATTTGCATCCTTTCAGACAGTCTATTATCACCAACAGATCATAGAACCATATCAGAATGGAAGGAAGTCTCTACATTTATATCTTCTGACTAATCACATTAGGAGATGTGTGAATATGCCAATTTACCTACAGAAACCCTGTTGCAGCTAGCCAGATACAAGGCGACACACATTTTTTGTGAGGATGTTTATATACCTCCTAATGTGTTCCATGTAAAGAACAATCCATGACATCTACCATATACATCAGGGGTTCCCGGTCCATAGATCAAATGGCACCAGGAACTTTAAATAATCTTTTTTACTGAAGAGTATTTCTCTTGGTTCTTATAGAAATCACTTTATATTCATTTTTTTGTGTAACTTATTTATTCTAAAGGCAAGCTTTAAAAACAATCAAATTAAAACTTTAAATCAAAAGGATCTAAAATAAAAACATTCAGCACCCCTTTCAGCAGGCGGCAGTAAAATTATCAAACATTGACTGGTCCGCAGCAATAAAAAGGTTAGGAAGCACTGTACTATATGAACATCTCTTCTGGTAAGGAGATTTTAATGGCAAATGTATTGTGATCGAAGACTATTTATCAGATCATGTTAGGAAACCATTACATAGCATCCGATTAGAATAGCTGCAAGGAAAAGGATTCTAAAAATATAAGATACTCGGCTAACTTGGCAACATAACAATCTGAATGCCCATCCAATACACTTATCAGGAAGAGAAAGAAAATATAGTGCTATATTCTTATGTTAATCCAGTTTACATATACAGAACAAACTTGTAAATCGTATTGCTCTCTTGGATTACATAAATATTCCTATAGGTTAAAGTAGTTCATTGGGGATCCGAGATATAACATAATTAAAATTACGAAAGGACTAAATCATAAGCAAGGAGTATTTCAAGTC
The DNA here is from genome assembly GCA_019973975.1 of Trichonephila clavata. Classification (NCBI taxonomy): domain Eukaryota; kingdom Metazoa; phylum Arthropoda; class Arachnida; order Araneae; family Nephilidae; genus Trichonephila; species Trichonephila clavata. Next base: position 6,370 of record BMAO01030690.1, on the reverse strand, counting down.
TTATCTGGGATTCTAAATTTGTCCAACATGAATCCAATTAAACATTTGAGAAGGTAAACAATTTGTTACGCTACACTATCACTTAACAATGTGTGGGAATTGCAGGGCTGGTTGATAAATACCTTGGACCAAACACCTTAGACTACGCATCAGTATCTTGTAAGGTATTGGCGATTTTGAGTACAAAAGGTGATTCTATATTCCATATTAAACAAGTGGTAAGCGTAACTGCTCTTTAATGAATAAATAAAATTTATTAACCTTTTTGCTCAAGTCATTTTTAAATTTAGGAAGAACCTTGAAAAATCACTTTCAAAATTGTCTTTGGAATTGAGAATAATACACTATAAAAATAACTTGAACTCTTCTTTAATATTAGCTCTTTAGACTAATTATTTTTTAATTATATTGTAATTAAATCAAAAATACATAAAACAAGTTTATATTTAGACACTAAAAAATATAAACACTTCCACCCTCCCAAATGAATATATTGCTTACAAGAACATTCACAAATAAAATTACATACCTGCCATGACGAGGATCACAAGCAGCCATCATATTCTTGGCATCAAACATTTGTTGAGTAAGCTCTGGAACACTTAAAGTTCTATACTGCTGGCTGTCTCTAGCAGTGAGCGGTGCAAACCCAGGCATGAAGAAATGAAGTCGAGGGAACGGAACCATGTTGACAGCCAGTTTTCGCAAATCGGCATTCAATTGGCCAGGAAAGCGGAGGCAGGTGGTTACTCCCGACATTGTAACAGAGACCAGATGGTTCAGATCTCCATAAGTGGGAGTGGACAGTTTGAGGGTTCTGAAGCAGATATCGTACAGAGCTTCATTATCAATACAGAAAGTTTCGTCTGTGTTTTCTACCAATTGATGAACTGATAGAGTTGCATTGTAAGGTTCTACAACAGTGTCTGATACCTACAAGATTTCAAATAGGAATTTTTATTAAACAACCAGCAATATTTCCGATAGACTGAACAAATTAACAGGAAAATTTGAAACATTTTAAAATGTGTAACAAAATTAAACACAGAATGTCGGAAAAACACGACTACAATTTAAGAAAAAACAGTTTCACTGACAGTTTATTATGTTTCATAAAGAAGAAAGTCTGACATACAAATTAGATGGTGCAAAATCTCCCCTCTCCTGTTTTTCAACACTCATTTCAAAATCACTTCATTGCAAGAAAAACACAAGTTGTAGCATGTGTGGTTTGTCAAATTTAAATCTAACATGTATAGTGTAAATGGGGCACCCCATTTACACTATACATGTAAAAATATTTAAAATTAAATAATTTTAACCAAAAACATGAGGATGAATTAAATGCATTTAAACATAGTAGTTCATGAAGAAAAAACTTGTAAACTGGGATCAGAATGTTAAATTATAATGACTTTCCCATGGCTAAAGACAGCCTTGGGTACAAGGACAGCTCGCCCAATGGGGTTGCAACTAATCATGACAGTGTTGTATGCTTCGGTCCTGAAAGTGTACAGTCGGGCGAGTGGGCTTCCAAGGTCTGTAGACTTTTGGAGGCTGGTTCTGACTGTGTTTACAAGTGAAAAATCTTAAATGTGCTTTGTAGTAATTTTTAAAAGTGATGCATTTAAATGAATTTTACAATGAGCTTTTAAGGTTTTAAATATGGATTAGTAGGAAAAATGCTTATTTAGGGTTTAGTTTTATTAAAGGATCTTGTGATGCCTAGCAAGAATATATTTAATTTGTCATTATTTTGTGTTTTTGACATGTCCGCTAATGCCTGGTAAATTTCCGGGAATTTGGAGGTTATGTTCAGGAGTTCTGCGATATAGACCGCGAAGTTTCCGAAATTTACATTTGAATCTGAGGGAAGGGGGGGGGGGGGAATCCCTTTTTTTCGGTAGTTATTGCGTAAGATGCAGCAATCTCCTTTCGTGGTGCCATCTGGTTGCTTAATTTGTTACAACAAACACTTGTATAGCTAACGTCAGCTGTAACAGGTCGCGTATTGAGAGGGATCGGGGTATTTTTAGTTTCATTATTTGGTTTATCGGTTTTCGGGAATTTATTGCATTTTCTGTGTGATGCAATGTGTCTGTCTTTGTCGCAATTTATGCAGTGTGGAAGTTCACATCTTTTTTTGGGGCAATCTCAGGTGTGATGATTTTTATCGCATTTAAGGCACCTGGGTGCCATTCTGCAACTTTAGGAAGTACGATTAAAGTAATTGCAGTTAAAACACTGTGCGATGCTCGGTTTCCTATGAAACGGATCGATCGACACATATATAACATACTAGCTTTCATGGCCCGGCGTTGCACGGGCTTATACCGAGGGTATAACTTAATCCCCATGTTAATTTCCTCCATTTTTTTTCGACGCCAACACTTTTGTGTGGTTTTGACGCGTACGATGTGAGTGCATGACCCGTGAGTGCGTGTCACGGCTTTGTCGCTTAACATTTTCCCTTCTCTTCACAAATTCAACACTACCAATATTATTTTTCGAAATTACTTTGATTTCTTTGTTTCTTTCCTCTCCGCTTAGCCTGGCGTTGCACGGACTTTTACCGAGTGAATAACTTCATCCCCATGGAAATTTCGTGTTTCCCTCAGGCCGATAGCTCTTATGCGCGCGATGTGAGTGATTTCTTTAACTATGTCATTAAAACTCCCTTTTTCGTTGGTGTGGTGTTCTAATTATTAGAGATTTGTGAAAGCGCAGGTGTCGTCCTCGTCACTTGACCATGGTTGAAAATTTCGAGGTCCATCGCCAATAACCTGGAATAGACAAACAGTGCGAATTAAAAAATCACTCACTCAGTTTTCAGTTCTTTCGTTGCAATTTTTTGTCCCCGGAAACGAAAATATAGCCTTTTTAAAGATAGTTGTATGTTGAAAAAAGACAGAAAAGTAGAAATTTTTCAAATTTAACTACTATTTTAAATATTGAAGTAAAATTGTGAGGATTTTTTGAAATATTCGACACACGGGAAAAATGTTTCATGCAATTATCTTTATAAAAGAAGAAATTATTAAATGATTGTTTTAAGTATTTTGAGTGTTTTATTAAAATTTGTTTCGAATGCATAACATACTGCCATGGAAATTCACCTTCCTTTATCAAAGTTCCTGGTATGTGTGTGATTCTTTATATAAACGTCATACAATTCCCTTTTTCGAAAAAAAAATATATCTTCCAGATCTTACTAATGTCAAACATGTTTCAGTTCTCTTTCTACTGCATTGTGTTACAGTGGCTTATTTAAGTGTAGATCTATTTTCCCCCTGACTCTCCTCTCAGATATAAGATTTATCTTCAAGTTTCTATTCATGACATGTCGAAAACAATATTGCTTTAGTAAAAAAATAATAAATTTAAACAATAAAAGAAAACTATTTTGATGCTTGAGTAAAAAAAAGTCATCATTTTTAATAATAGATAATTTTTAGGAATCTAAAATAATAAAATAATTTTCAGGTTTTCATTAATCAATCAATCGCTACTTACAGTTAGCTTAAAAATGTCTCTCTAGAACGTACTGATTGGAAGGAAATCCAAACTCTCTTTAAATAACCGGATATTTATTTACAAAACCTATCTTCGCCCATCTTAACGTATACATGCCCATTTGGGGATCTGCCAGTAACACACAATTAAATGATATTCAAAGACTTCATAATAAACAGGTACATCCCAAGATCTGTTCTCCACGAAGAACTTTGTGTTGAACCCAACCACACCCTAATAGCGAATGTTTCCTCGACATTCCATTCTGCAATCATGACAACCAACGATTAGCTCTCAATCTAACTTCATGAACCAGCCTCACCTCATGTACCGTTTGCCTCATAGCGCAACGAAGATACTACCTGATTTCTAAGATTCCACATCCCCCCATGCTGTTAAACGTAACGAAAACCCCTTTTCGGATTGAAGAACGAAACGCAAAAGCTGTTTTCCGTTTACGGAAACTATGTTCACCTCCCCCACCACCTCCTGACGCGAAGCTAGTTTTAGCTTAGGCGAACCTATCATTCTCACTTTATTTACTTAGGTATACTGTGTAACTGAAGTAGAAGGTCTAGCTACCGCTAGGCTGGCACTGAGGACAAATATTTATTCCAGGCTCTAGAACGTATTTTTATCCAAAATAATAGGCGATATACTTTTATTAAAATAATTAATTTAATAAGGAAATAATAGAAATATTCATTTGATTTTAAAAAATATATTAATTTAAATCCACATTATCTGTAAATAATAATAAAAAAATTCTACAGATAGCTCTTGAAACGTTTGATGTTTGATTAAACATTTGTAACTGCTAAGAAAACACTATGTAAAAAACCTAGTTATAAGTACACATTCACTGAAAAAAATCATTCAAAAAGAAAATAATACTATCTGATAAAAACATTTAATTTTTTTAGTTTTTTCCGAAACGAAACTGTAGCATTTTTAAAAATAGTTGTATGCTGAAAAAAGAACAGAAGTATAAATTTTTCAAATTACAAAATTTCACTGCTATTTTAATTCTTGAAGTAAAATTGTGAGAATTTTATGAAATATTTGACACGGGGGAAAAAGTTTCATGCAATTACGCATTATTTTAAAGTAAACTATAAGTTTTATGAAAGAGAACAAAAATTTCAATACTGATAAATATTTTAAATGAATTCAGAAATGCATTGAATGCATTTTAATTTTAAAAAAATATATAATTTTAATCATTATCAATAAATACTAATAAAAAAAATTCTACAATAGCTCTTGAACATTTGGATGTTTAATTAAACATATATAAGTGTTAAAAATCCACTTTGGGGGGAAAAACCTAGTTATATGCTAACATTCACTGAAAAAAACATTAAAAAAAGAATACTATTTGATAAAACATTAAATTTTTTTAATTTTAATTTTATAGTTTTTCATTCACTCTGTGTTAAAATTATTTTAAACACGTATCTGCGGAAAAAATTTATATATACAAATAACTTATTAATTACTTTTAATAAAATTGATTAAAAATGCTCATTTAGCAATTATTGTGACATATAGTTTTCAGCATTTTACTTTTTTAATCACTGTTTCTAAATATCAATGAACTTTTTAAAAATATTTTTTTTAAATTCATCGATTTTATAAATACAAAACTATAACTTATTAATATTTTTTTACATTAAAATTGATTAAAAATATTCATTAGCAATTAATTGTGACATTCCGTTTGCTTAAATAATGGCAGCACTGAAAATTTACGTGGGAAAAATAAACAGAAATGAAAGCTTCTGTTAGGAATTGTTGAAAAAGATAGAATTACTTTGAATGATTAAAAATCAGAAAAAAACTTTTTAAGGCAAAAAAAAAAAAAAAAAAAAAAAAAAATGAAAAGTACATTAAAATAACAGAGGATCATGTTAAAATAAGTAGAAACGAACAAATGAAATTCGCCTAGATTCGAACCCAGACATAAGAAACATTAAGACACTTTGCGAAAGCGGCGCGTAGACAACCACGACGCAGATTAGTAGCAGAAAGAAAATAGGCAATAATAATGAATGGTCGTTCAAATTGAATTTAATTTTTAATTGAGGGGATCCATAGGATTTCATAAGATTGAAGATTTCGATTGAAGATTACATTTAAATGTATTGCAAAAAATTTATTGATTTTTGATATTTTAAAAAAAAGCAATTAATAATAAAGAATATATAATACAACATAGCTTTTTTTTTTCTTCTAAGGAATTTATACCTATTTAACTGACTATTCCAAAAAAAAAAATTTCGAAATGGGTAAATTTTTTGATTTTATTATGAAATTATATGTCAAAAAAAGAAATATACATTAGGCATTATTTTAAAGTAAACTATAAGTTTTATGAAAGAGAACAAAAATTTCGATACTGATAAATATTTTAAATGAATCTCAGAAATGCATTGAATGCATTTATCATCTTAATCTGACATATATAGTTGATAAAAATACATCTTTCACTCGCATTTTTTTTTTTACTCGCAAAGTTACTGATTTCCTCCTCTTTAAGGCAGAATTTTTTTAGTGTAACCTTGATTAGAGCGGTCGAAGGCGAAACAGGTCTGAGTCTTTGGCGCAAGCTAATTTCGACGCCAATGTTTGCTAATGTAAAATCGCGTATTTTAAATTATTTTAAAAATCATTACTTCATTTTAAGGCATAATTTTTACGTTAATGCTTTCAAACATCACAACTATTTGCAAAATGACGTACTTTGAAATAAAATGTACAAAATTACTACTTTTAATTTATTTCTCAGAAAACATAAGTTTACGAAATCACAAATTCTTTTTTAAAATCCGTACTTTTGAAGCAATTTTTCAATCTT
>BMAO01030689.1:0-31355 GCA_019973975.1 Trichonephila clavata | reverse complement strand
CCATAGCCCTTGATTGTTTTTGATTGATTATAATCCTATGTTGAAAATTACGTATAACTCAAATATTTGTTATTAATGTATGTTGTAGTAAAATGCTAATTACTTATTGAATAATTTATTTTTACTGTTTTAGTTCCCGACAATCGAGAAAATCAAAAGAATACGTTTGGCAGTGTATTGAGGTATGATACGAGAATGGTGGACTTTTGACCCTAGACCCCCCCGAAAAATTCATGTGTGCGTCACTGATCCTGAATGTCAAGGAGTTGTAGCATGATAAATGGGTGTATATCAGCTCCAGTTTGTCCATTGGGCGCTTGGGGCGGGCACCCAGGGACTCGGATAAGGTGGACTTGAATTAGATTTTCTGGTTGTAAATTTCGATTTTCCAGTGCGAAGGGAGCCAGTAGAAAGATCTTCTGCACCCAGGGGTCGGAAATGAGCTTAAATCGGCACAGGTGTATGTGCAATCCTAATGTTCTTTTAAATAATAAGAACAATTTCAAAGAATACACATTTAATTTTATTAATTGAGGTATGAAAAATGATTGATTATTTTTCTTGTCCCAAAATAAATTCAGTAAAAGTAGAAAATAATATTTTTTCCAGAAATAATCGAAAATTGCCACGTGATAAAATCCATCCACCTTGACGTTATCGTAAGCATTCATCTTGCATCTACCCAATCGTGATAAAGCATTACGTATTCCAAGTGCGAGATGAGACAGGCTCCCAGACAAGAAAAATGACGCGCTCCAGACACAGGTTCGTTCCTTTTTTTTCCACGCATTCAGAACCGAAATAGCGAGCTGCACGTCGGGCGCATTCAGGGGTATCTTTTTAAACGTTCAGCAGACAGGTGTGGTTTCGTTTCTCTTCTAAAAGACATTACGTCACTGAAATACTTCTATTCCCCCTTCAGGATGGGGTGGAAAGCCTCGTAGACTGGTCTTGAATCATTCTGGAAAACGAGAGCACGCGTCCAGAACATAGCGTTAGAGATACTCTAAACGGGATTCCGGCAAATTTTAGATACAGTCAGATCTCTATTGAACGAAGTCGCTGAATCCTGAAAAAAAGTTTGTTGCATGGAAAATTCGAAAAATAAATATTCATCTTTTAAATATACCGTATAAAATCCGGCGTATAGCGTACCTATACTTTCAAACTGCATTTTTTGATTTTAGGTACATTCGCCTTATAACGCACACTATTTTTACAAAGAATTCTGAAATCTACGTATGCCAGTGCTGTTATGTTTGAAGCCATTTATATTCAAGGTATTATGCCCAAAGCTTTAGAAAAATGGAATATCTATCTAGAACAACCCTTTAAGTTCACAAGAAAAATGTAATTATTTTTCAAAAGAAACATATTTCGATACATATAGAAGTCAAACTTTTTAATGCCTCATCTCTCTTTCTTATTTTTAGAGCTTTCATTTTATACCCGGCGTTTAACGCACGCACTCTTGTCTTATTTTTGTGCTAAAAGTGTGCGTTATACGCCGGATTCAATGGTACTTTAGAGACCACATAAAAAAATTTTAAATTCATAAACGTAGTATTTTATTATAAAATGTAATTATTCACACTTTTTTGAAAATTAATATCTATTCATTATAAACACTCAAGAGCCAAAACATTATGACCACCCCTACATTTTGCAATGAACTCGCCTGGATGACGTGGAAGGCACGTGATCAGGTGGAAGTGGTATTTAACTGCTGCTGGAGAGTCTGAAGAATCATTCTTTCACTTACTTCTGTGTGTGATGGGAAAGGCTGCGGATCTAATCGACTTTGATAGAGGGCAGATTGTAATGGCTCGAAGGCTCGGAACAAGTATTTCCGAAACTGCACGACTCGTGGGTTGTTCGCGATCTACAGTTGTTAGTACTTATGCAAAGTGGATGAATGACGGTGAAACCAGCAGTAGACGACATGGTGTTGGACGTCCACACGCTATCAAAGAAAAAGGTCGTCGGAGACTGTCTCGCATGGTGAAGCAAAACCGTAACCACACAGTGGCTCAGCTGGCAGCCCAATACATTGCAGGGCCAAGTAGAATAGTATCGAAGTACACTGTTCAGCGGACACTGTTGGATATGGGGCTACGCAGCAAACGTCCCACTCGTGTGCCTTTGTTGACCAAGCGTCATCGCCAACTGCGCCTGCGCTCAGCCCGGGAACATTGCGATTGGTCCATGGATCAGTGGGAGACAGTTGCCTGGTCAGATGAATCACGGTTTGTCATTCATAACGCCGATAGCCGTGTCAGGATACGCCGTCTTCCAGGTGAACAGTTGCTCCCTCCATGTACAGTAGGTCATACACAGGCCGGTGGTGGCGGTATTATGCTTTGGGGGACGTTCTCTTGGGTGTCTATGGGACCCGTGGTTGTGGTAGGGCAGACCATGAATGCTACAGGGTATGTGAGCATCATTGCGGACCAGTTGCACCCTTACATGGCGTCTGTTTTTTAAGCTGAAAATGGAATGTTCCAACAGGACAACGCCCCGTGTCACAAGGCTAAAATTGTGTTGGAGTGGTTCCAGGAACATGATGCGGAATTCTAGTTAATGTCCTGGCTGCCTAACTCACCTGATCTCAATCCGATAGAACACATTTGGGATGTCATGGGACGGCAGCTCAGAGTTCAAAGACCACCAATTCGCAATATCTCGGATTTGCGTGACCGTTGCTTAAACATCTGGTACAATCTGTCTTCGTCCAACTACCAAGGACTTGTGGCATCCATGCCAAGGCGGGTTGAAGCTGTATTACGTGCCAAAGGTAGGCCAACTCGCTATTGACGGGTGGTCATAATGTTTTGGCTCTTGAGTGTATATCTGCCTTTCTTTCTCAGTGGCTCGACAGCCCAGGGTGGGCCTTAGCCTTCTCCAGGCCAGCCTGGTTCTCACTAGTGTTTTCCAATTTTTAGTATTCAAAACTAGGTCTTTTTCTAGGCTATCAATCCATTTTATATCAGGCCTGCCTTTTACTCCATGTGCCGATTGGTTGGGCATTGAAAACTTTTTTTAGCGGTGCGGTCTTCATCCATTCTGCAACGATGCCTGCCCATTTAATTCGTAGTATTTTGATGAAGTTAACGATGTCAGATTCTCTATATCAGAGACAGAGCTCGAAATTTGATCTTCGCCACGTTCCATTTTCCTGAATTCCTCCAAAAATAAAGCTTAAAGTCTTCCCTTCGTAGATACTATACTCAAGTTCGAGACATGGACCCAAGTTTTAAAAAAAATGGATAAGTTAATAATTTTGTATATCTTACCCATCAAAAAGAAATTTGCAAGGAGAACAAGAAAAGAAAAAACTTATTGTCCAGGAATACATTGTATTTTCAACTTCAAAACCTAATTTTATATTAAAATTAATGAATTTTTGATCGACATTTTCTAATTTTAAACCTACATTTTTTCTTAACATTAATTTTACCACATTTGTCATCTTACATTTAATAACAGATACAATCTGTTAGAGTTTTGTGTTTTGAAAAATTACGGCAATTTCATAGCCCAAGGTGAGTGAAGCACCTGGTAAAAGCAGTTCAAGGTCATTGATCACCATAAAATGTGCTCAAAGAGAGAATAATTTTAAAAATGTCCTGAAATATTTTAAAAATAAGGAGGGGGGTCGAATAAGGAAGGGGGATGATCGAATCACAAGAGAAAAAAAAAGTTCGTCAAATAGAAAATGGACTCTTGACATTTCGGCCGCGAGTCCGTAAGCATGATCATTAGGCTACAATGGCTTTAAAACGGAGAAGAAGTAGGGCTTATATATGAAGGGGAAAATATGAGTAAGGCAAATAAAATTCATTTCGACTTCATAAATTATATGTTTATTAAGAAGTTTTTATATTTATCTTTACATTAATGATATGCCAGCTGGGTGGTGTAGTTGGTTTGTCGCTGGCCTTCTACGCCTAATGTTACGGGTCTGACCTCGGCCCGTGGCCACGGTAGCCAAGTGGTCATCGGATCATGGCTAGCGTGTCATGAGTTCGAGCCCAGTACCACTGAAGACTCGCCGTGTAGGGGAACTATGCACGTTAAATCTATCGAGAGCTCAAACGTCCTCCCGTTGGTGTGATGTGGTAGTTAGGAGAGAGGGGGTGCCAGCTCAGGTGTCGCATGCGTCACTTGAGCATGGTTCAAAATCATGCGGTCCGTCGCCAAAAGCCCTCGTGTAGCTGAACAGTGTGACGTTAATATTCACTCACTCACCCGACCTCGGCCCAAGTTGGTGGATTTCCATGATGCAGAAAATTTACATCATTCATGTCGTATGATTATTTTGCATGCTAAAGATCCGCAGAGTGCTTGTTTGGCTTGGTGCTCTCGATAAAATTAAATTCCTACCATTCGCATCGTCAGAGCTCAGGTGCCTCTCTCTGGGAGGAAACTGGGCGTCAAAATTACATTGCTGCGATTTTTATTCCACCTATGCAGTGTCATACTAAAAAGTGATACCAGCTCCCGTAGAATGCACTAGGTCTGCAACAGTAAATGCAAATCCACAGCCCCATTGGGCAAAAAAAAAAAAAAAAAAAACGTGAATGCGCGCGCTATTTTTTAATATTTTCAATCGGGTTAGTTACTAAAACGAAATATATTTTTAACTAATCATTTCGTTTTTAGAAAATATTTTCGGCAATAAACATTGTCAACTACAAAAAATATGACATTGCCATTGTTTACAAAGTGTTATTTCGACTATTTTTCTAAGTATAGCATGCTATTAAAAAAAAGAGCATTAAAAATGACTGAAAGTTATATCAGTCTGGTGGCACGATGAGTGATCATTTTTTTTAAGCAACACAAACAAACAGCATCCTGAAAATAAAGGCCGGATATTTGACAATATCCGGCTCCATTATAATATCCTGCTGATTCCATCATTCCGAGAATATTTCCAGTGGAAAATACCCGATTTTTAGTATCAAGCCCATAAACATAAAACTTCGAAAGACTAACAATTTTCAGGAAAATTTACCACCGTCTGCACTTATCCAAATGATCTGCACGCTAGCTGAAACCTGACATCATATCCTTCAAATCGTTTTCTCTTCGGGACACTTCTTTAAAACTGAAAAATTGCTTTCTCGTGGTCTGTCAGGCGGAACTAGAAAACTTTTAAGCCGGGTTTTATTCGAACTGAGAAAAAGATGCTCAGAAATAAGCAAGAGAGAAATGATATCATCAAACACATTCGAGCTTTTCTCATTCAGCCTTTTTTTTTTTAATGAAGATAGCGGCAATTTAATTCTTTCAAAGAATGGAATTTAAGACTTTTATTATTGTTTTGTATATGTAGGTGTTTCTTTCTTTTTTTTTTTTTTTTTATCTCTACATGAAGAGAATTACTGTCGAAATATAAAAATCTTACTTCAAAATGAAGTTTTATTTTAAATCTCCATGATACATCTGTTCCATACATCAGTTTTTGTCTGAAATACTGTGAGCGAGTCAGTGGCGTAACAGAGATTATTAGCCCCCCCCCCCTGCAAATTCAGGTTTTGGACCCCGCGATGCGGGAATTGCGGGGGTGTACGTTTTATTAACATCATTTATTTATTACTACTGGATTACTGGTAGTAATAAAAATAATAGCTACACCAGTTAGTCCGACTGTATCATAAAATGAATCCCAATCTACAAATCCTAAATACTGTGAGAGAGTCAGTGGCGTAACAGAGAATATTAGCCCCTCCCCTCCCTGCAAATTCAGGTTTTGGGCCCCAAGCCGGATCTTACAAAGTGCCTTACTTGGTGTTAGTCAGGGTTTTGGCCCCCTAGAACCCTGCCATCCCCCCCCCCGCGATGCGGGAAATTACGTTTTATTAACATCTTTCATTTATTATTACTGGTGTAAGACTAGCCCTCAGGACTAGCTACACCAGTGGGTCCGACTGTATCATAAAATGAATCCCAATCAACAAAATATAATTTCGGGGAAAAGAAATTAATTGTATCACATGTAATGTGGCCCGCAAGAATTTTACTGTTAAGAATTAGACCTCTGGTGTGAAATGCGTTGTGGAACCCTACTCTACAAACACCAACCTCAATAATTCAGTGGTTAATGTTGCAAGCATCATGGCCGGCGAAGCTCAAATCGAATACTGATTGCATCGATAATCGCCACGGAAAATTATTAGAGTTATTGTATGTCAAATGGAATCTGAGCTTTGAAGTCTGCATGGCATGCTATGGTTATATGTAGACTAATGTATCGGCTCAAGTGTTTATCCTTGGAAATTGATCGTAATTCAAAGCTATGAGGTATGTTATCAACAACCTCTTCGTATAGCTTTAGCCTGACGGTAATTCACAATCGATCAACGAACCAATTTCATATCTATTCGACACCGTTTGAAGTCGCTTTCGTAAACGTGTGGCTGTTTCTACTACAATAATACCTCGACTTACGCTACCCCGACTAACGCGAATTCGGAGTAACACGATTTTAAAATCTCGTCGGTTTCGTCATTCATTTTATTTTATTTCTTTTTTTCATCTATGAAACTCAGGCGGAATCAGTGGCACACCCTGATGAAATTGGTAATTTGATTGAAGAAATTATAATAATAAATAAAGAAAAATAAATTTAGAAGTGGATAATGATGACGTTTAAGAATTGCTGGATTCCCATAATCAGGAGCTGACAATTGATGGGCTCATAGACATGCATGAGTAAAAAAAGACATTGAAGAGCTTGAGTCTTTAAACCCAGTCCAATCAGAAGGTCGAATGACAGTTGGTAATTTGACAGAAGGTGTCAGCTTGATTGGAAAAGGGTTACAAATTTTAGAAAATTCATACTCCAACGAAGAACATACTTTTTTCAACAAAACAAGGAACAAATATATATAAAATCTTTGAGCCGGCAGAAGACTTTTTAGATTTTATGAAACCTTCTACCTAAAAATAACTTTGGTTTACGATTTTGTATTTGTGTGTGTTATCTAAGATTTCATTAAACATTTTTTATATGAAATTATTATTTTCTTTCGTCTCTAGCCCCAACTAAAACAAGATATCAATCATTGGCATGGCCAAGTAATTTTAGCGCGTTTTTCACATGTTGTATTTTACAAAAATGAAACAAAGGAACTCTTTACTAACAGAAAGTAGTACTATACTTTAAAAAAAAATTTTAAAAACAATTTTTTTAAAAAAAAAAAAATTTTAATTATTAAATTTAAATATGATTCGGCTCATCTAGGGCACAAATGCGACCAAATGCCGAAAAACCCGAGGTCAATCGGTTAATTATTGGCTGAGAAAAAGGTACGACAAAATATGGAACGAAGACAAAGACGAAATTTACGTCCTAATAGCGCTTTTTTTTTTTTTACACTACGTGAAAAACGCGCTAAAAAATTTACATGCATTTATGTGCGGAATTATACCCCCCCCCCCACCACACGAATTCGACTATCACGCGGTTATCACTCAGTCCCACCTATCGCTTAAAGTTCGGGGCAGTGGCGCAGACAAGGGGGGGGGGGTCTCCTAGGGGTCCGCCCCCCTTGCCCTTGAGTTTTTTTTGATGTGATAATCCCATATATATACACATATATATAACGTAAAATTTAATTAAGTACTTACGATTAACAATTTATTTTATTAATTAATGCTAATTATTTTTTCAATAATTTATTTTTTACTGTTTTTTGTTAACAGAATCGACAAAATCAGTAGAATCAATTGGTTTTGTCTTGAGGTATGATGTGAGTTGGAGAACTTTCGACCGTGGACTTTCCCTTGAAAAAATTTTGTGTGCGCTACTGGTTCGGGGTATTACTGTACTTCCAAGTCAGACTGAAACAAGAAACAAGATTTATCAACCACACCAGTGCTGGGAAGGGGCCAATTTCTGTATTGTAGCCTCCTATAACGCATGGTTTAGGTTTTAAAATGTGACAAACGAATTTTCAGAGAACACAACATAGCTAATTAATGCTTTGATTTTAGATTAACACCTCGTTACAATGTATGACTTTTGATTCTGCTATTTTTCAAACATGCATATGCCAACTAGGCTTCCGAAAAGGTGAAATAAGAATGTAAAATTTACCAATATTTTTCATTGGTACCTTATTTTTAAGCGAAGAACGTTGGTATAAAATAATTCAACCACGAACGCTTCCTATGTCAGAAATGTATGAAATTAACTACCACAACGTTGTAAAGTTTCCCGCCATACAACTGTGAGAATCGGCTTCTTTTGTGGATATGATCACAACACACGTGCAATGACATCTGCACCCTAAAAATATTGAGCGGTCTTGTCTTGGACATCGCCCCGACACCACTAGGACCCACTCCACCCAACGAACCGGATGTAACTTGAGGATAAAGACCCCGACCCTATTATTCCGAAGACCTAGAGAGGGCAGAGAGAGAACGGGAGATGGTCCGAAAACTTCGCTGAGAAAGGACATAAACTCTTCCCTCACAAACAACATCATTTGAACTCTAATAATCTCCACAATAAGTTTAATAACTTCAATATATATTCTGTAAATAATAGCTGGGACGTAAGTAAACTAAACATTTAAATTAATGAATAACACGCTAACTTTATTTATCTCAAACGTCACAACGTAAATTGAAACCACATGGTTGTATCTTAAAAGCAATATAGTGAGCATTAATAATTTCCTCTGTGCTGGTGGTTGCGCCTTACGCAACCACCAGCTTCTTCTTCTTCTTCTTCTTTTTTTTAAGAGGATATACAGTATAAACATGGAGAATGTAAAATGTGCAGCATAAAGTACGTAAATAGACAGTTACTCCATCCGGAAGTCTTCCATGTTAAACAGGTATAAATGCAGTATTAATCATACTTTGATTTTCTTAAGTTATTAAAGTAAAATTAAAAATTTAGATGAAAAATTGTCTCATAGGAAATTAATAAAATTATAAATATTTTTATTACCTTGCAATATAAACCATAAAAGTAACTCAGCTGCAATAAACTCAGAATGATGCTTACCTGAAAAGAAAAGAGGTAAAGTTTTAGACATGGCAATTTAGTTCAATTTAGTCATCAACAATAAATACAATTATGCATACTAATTAATAAAGTTAAATACAAGTAAAGCTATAAATCAAATAATTTGTGACGGATTTATACGCGACCTTATCACTAATCCTCTCGGGGAAACTTTGAAGCTAGATTTCACGTTAATTCACAGCTATCCCCCCCCCTAAGAAGAAACCTTGATATTTAAATTAGTTTGACGATATAAAGTCAATGTTTTGTAAGGGTAAGAGAGAAGGAGCAGGAGAACTGGTGTGGTGATTTGTAAGTGAGATTTATTTCCTTACCACAACGTGAGTTTAGCACAAGGAGTTTATCACTATAATAAATTAGTAGATTAAGGTTTAAGAATCTAAGATAGATTGAATTAAATTAAACAGATCACTTGCGCTTGTTTACTTAGAGTTGCTCACTTAGAATAGATTGCTCTATTTGTATATCACTCCTAGGGTCTCCTCTTGTGGTTGATTCCTGTGTTTGAATAGTAATAAAATAATAGTTATTATGGAAGTTTCTGGTTATGCTTTTTTTCCGTCCACACCCATACGTAGGCAAGACGGTGAAAGAGCGGCCCTAAATAGGTCACGCTCACAAATTTATCATACTCTACTAATTATTTTACCGAATAGAAAAATAGAATGAGATAAGAAACATAAAATATTAAATATGAAAATTTGCGCATGAAGTAAAGAAAAAACTATAATACAGAGAGTGTCCGAATTCGACCAACATATTCAGAGAGGTGATAGTAGACAGCATGGGGACGACAAATCTCTCTGAACATTGGATGGCAGACCTAGTCGGAGTGATTCGCAAGAACGGTTATGAAGTGTGTGATGTCGAGTGGAATGAAAAGGGGCAGTAAGAGGTGTAGCGATACCATCTATATAAGCCAGTAACTACCTCCGCACCATGGTGATCATTTTGGTGTAGTGGTTAAGTTGCTCAGTTTCGGACCCGAAGATCGCGGGTTCTGTCCTACTGGATAAAGCGCGCCACTTCAGAGGCAAGGAATACATTTATTAAAAGTAAACCATGTTTACAATACGAACGACGTATCGCAGCTCAACGTCAGAAATGCAACGATAAGTAATTGATGCAGGAATTGTTCAAAGTTGCAGCCGTGTAGATCAGAGCACAACCGAGGCCGAAGGACGAAGAATTGTCGGACGCTTTCAAACAAACCTGGTGCGGTGGCGAAGTCAGCTGAGGCGACGACGATCCGTGCCGTAGGGTCCTCCACTCTGTAGCCACCGGCGTCTCATACACAAGCGATGGTGGCCACAGAAGAAATCCAAGGGATAGAGGTGCGAGGAGCATGGAGTTCAAGCAACAAGTCCTACGAGACCAATCCACTTCCCGGGATATGTACTATGAAAGTGGTTACGCACCACAATTGAAAAATGTAATGGTGCACCATTATGCAAGAACTACAAGTTCTGGTGCACAGTGACTGGTACCTAGGGCAACTCCAGAAGTGGGAAATTTGCAAACGTTTCTTCAACTCTACCACGGCGTTCCAAATCCCCGCGCTTGACCACTTCCCCCGTCTGGCTCATCATCCTCTCGATGGCTATTGGTATCTTGATTTTCACCGACTAAATGTGGTTTGCAAACCCATGTCCTGTGGTGATTTGTCGTTCCCATGCTGCCTACTATCAACACTCTGAATTTGTCGGTCGAATTCAGCAACACCCTGTATTACGTTAGTTCTAAAGGTTAGATTCGTTGCTATTGCAATTTAAATATATATCACAATATTTTAACCATTCCTTAAAATGCAGATGCATATCTAACTCTCATCGACAAAGTGGATTAGATTGGATAAGGATCCAGATAACATTTATGAATCTTCGTAAAAGATTCATCAAAATTCGACAAAGATTCATGAAAATTCGACAAAGTGGATTAGATTGAATAAGGATCCAGATAACATTTATGAATCTTCGTAAAAGATTCATGGAAATTCCACAAAGTGGGTTAGATGTGATAAGGATCTAAATAACATTTATGAATCATCGTAAAAGATTCATAGAAATTCCGAATCACAGTAGCTGATCAGAATGATTCCGAAACTATTCTTCAACCCTTAGCTCATAACTGCACAAAGCAGCTTTTGAGAAAAGCAAATATTTAATCTGTCATTCTCCAAAGAAGCCACTGCAAGTTACAAAGCAACTAACTTCACTAGCAATAATAAAACAGTCGCTATTGACAAAATTGAAAGTATAATTCAATTTTACTCAAGTTATTAGTTCCGAGAAAACAGCATTTAAACTGACACGGCATAAATGAAACCATAAAAAACCTTTTAAAATAAGGCCTTGTTCCACTTACTGGAACAGAAAGGTTTCAATTAAAACCTTTTTAAAAAATTTATATTTGTAAGATACAGATTTTTTTTACTATCCCAGGATCAATAGCTTTTACTTCAATATTATTTCTTCAATACTCCATCATGGAACTTTTTAAGAATGACTGAAATAACTTAAATTTGAGAAAAGATCCGATTATTTAAAAAAAAATTTTATTCAATAAAATGTTTGACATCTTAGCTGTTTAAAACTGCTTATATTTTGAAGCTGTAAACATAGAAATGAAATTATAAGTATTTAATTATGTGAGACGATTTTAAATAAAACAAAATAAATGGCCGGAAATTGAAATCTTTTAGTTTCTCCTCCCCTTTTTTAAAAAAAATTTGCACAGCAAAAATTATGGGGGGGGGGACCTTTAAAACCATATATGATATTTTTTTTTTTTTAAAAACTGTATTTTAAGAAAAAATACAAATTCAAAATGTATAAATTCAAAAGAATTTAAGTATATTTAATTTGGTAGAAATGTTGAAAAAAATAACATAAATTCTTCAAAAATAGTAGTAGCTATATATATTTTTTGCAAAACATTATTGTTGAAAAATTTTCCGTAAACAAAATATTTTGAAAATAAGCTATTTTTTACCAAAAAATTGCATTTAAAAATTTAGTGTTATAATATTTTACAATTATTATTACAATAAATTTTTAAACATGTAAGAATAATATTCTTGCATGTATATTCTAATTCAGGTGACACTAAATATTTATAAAAATTATTGATACAGTATATGCTTTTTAAGCTCAGATCATACCTTATATAATATGACGTCTTTCAATACCAATTGAATGTTATAAGCATTTTTCCCCACGAAAAAAATGTGCTAATTGTGGGTTATTTTTTACTGATAGTACAATGAAAAGTAGCTATAAATTTTTATGTGCATTCTCTTTTCTTCACTCTACTCTTAATTTCCTTATACTTCGCTAATGTCAGGCAAAATGTTAAAAAAATGGATTTTAAAAATTATCATTTTATTTGCACCAAATTACAAATAAACATCCGAACAAAAAACATGCTGAATGCTTCGCCGATGGGCTTGGGATCGAATCCCAGAAAAGGCATGGATGTTTGTAAATGTATAGTGCATTTGCGGCATAGGGATACTCTAAATAGCCATCGAGCCGCAAGTCCTCTCGTGAGGTTGGTGGAAGAGAAGCAGAGGTAGGGGGTCCCTGGCTATCCCAGGGTGTTCTCCTTCAAAATTGAAGTGGAACAGAGCTAAACCGTACTGTAACCAGTATGGTGCTCAAAGCTACGGCTAACGGCAGGCGTAAATCTCGTAGCCTTTTCCTTCCTCCCCAGCGGCTCGACAGCCCAGGGTGAGCCTTGGCCTTCTCAAGAAGCCTTTTTCCTGTTAGTGTTCTCCAATTTTCAGTTCTCAAAACTAAGAGGTCTTTTTCTAGGTCATCAATCCATCTCAGATTTGGCCTGCCCTTTCTTCATGTGCCAATTGACTGGGCGTTGAAGACATTTTTAGCGGTGCGGTCTTCGTCCATTCTGACAACGTGGCCTGCCCGTTGAATTCGTTGTACTTAGATGAAGTTAACAATGTCAGATTCTGTATATGAGTGATAAAAGTTGAAAATTTGATCTTCTTTGCCACTTGCCATTTTCTTGAATTCCTCCAAAAATAATTCTTAAAATCTTCCTCATCATGTTCTCATCTGTTCGAGACATGGACCAAGTTCCACATGCATAAATTAATACTGATCTTAAAAGACTTTTATACAATAGAACATTTGTTTTTCTTTTGACTACCATACGATTTCATTTTTCCAGCATTCCATTAAGGCATGTACTAGCCATAGTAATTCTCTTTTGGATTTCATTAGTACAATCATTCCTATTGTTAATTTCTGAACCTAAATAAGTAAAACTGTCAACAACTTAAAAATTATATTCTTCAATTTTGAAGAAGGAATTGTTAAAACATGACTTAGTGCAGGCATGTATTGGGTACTATTCTTATTAATTCTCAGTCCCATTCTGAAGGCCTCTTTCTCTAAAGAGAAGGAAGCTTGCCTTAGTGCGGCGGGTGTTCGAGCAATAACATCAATGTCAACAGCAAAAGCCAACAATTTTATTGATTTATTAAAGATATTTCCACTGGTATTGGTGCTGGAATCTCTCTATCCCTTTGCCGTGATGAATTTCGTAGGTCTCAATCTGGCACCTTTAGACAAGTGGCATTAGAAACAACCTAAATGACTACTTTGTGTGTATACAGGAAAATTGTTCAATCAATTATGAAACAAATTGCACTGGATTATAACCAAGCTTTTATTTTCACATAGTAACAACTTAACTCAGCGGTGCAACAGCCCATGAGGGCTAAGGCCTTCTGTGCTCATATCAGTATAAAAGAACTTGGGCCCTGAGGTGCATTAGCAGATGTTCTGATCATGTGGTCAGTCTGACACGAAATTACTAGTGTTAAACACCCAAGCAAGCTTGGTACTCATTTATCGACCCACTAAAGGGATGAAAGGCTGAGATTTGAACTTCGGACCTGCGGTGTGGAAGCGCGATGCACTACCACTCAGCCACAAAAAAGGCTGCATTTTCATATAATATACCCTGACAATACAAGCAAGTTAAGCAGAATTTGCATAAACGAACGGATTACTTAATTATCATAATGTAAAAAATAAAACCTAAGAAGGTAATTCACTACAAATGGAAGTTACAGAAAAAAATTTAAATAAAAATTATATGCATAAAATAATAACGTAAAATATTTTTCGAATCAATATGAAGCCCAGAGGCTTGAATGTATCAATCAACGACTTAAAAAATTTGAACAACTTAAGTTCACTTCTGTAACGAGGCGTAAGGGCAGTCAACTTTAGTTAGCAGAATTAAAAAAAAAAAAAAAACATAGCCTAACAGCTTAATCTTGATGTCCATTACTAATTAGGAATGTCTTGTTTTTCTCAATTAAAAAATTCCAGCAATTTATAAACATACTAACAGTTTCGAAGGTTAACATGGCATCTTTTTTTCTATTTCACACAACTTTTGAGATTAGTCTCGGCAAAGATTAATTGATTAGGCCTACTAGATTACTTTTTTTTTTCTCTTACGGGATTCCTCACTCTATCCTTCTACCAACAGTTCAAAAAAAAAAAAAAAATGAAAGGGGGGCGTGGATCGGAAAGAAATAGAATACTCATTCATCACCCAACCACGATGACTGATTGCATCACGAAATAAACAAAAAGAAAAGGGGGAAAGAAGAGAAGGAATAAATAAAAATTTGAAGAAAAAAAAAATAAATAAACCGGCAAAACTTGAAATAGATTTGCCCCACAACTCAGTATTCTCAGTTTCAAAGTGGAAAAAAAAAATCTTCAACCTATCATTTTTGCACAGTTGAGTAAAAGAAAAAAAAATTGGATTTTTCTCAACGATGTTGTAAACGATCTGGCAACAACACGTGTAAAAGAAAATGAAGGAATAATGTTTGGCATTCGGAACCATTTTGTCGAAGTAATGAGATGAAGATAAAATGTGAGTATCAAATTAAATGAATTAAAATACCTCTCCGCGAATAATTAACTTTACCTTATGAGGTGACAAATAGAAAGTAAATTAAGTGAAATCTCTTAGCACCTCGTCTTTCTAACAACCAAATAATCGATTACACTTAGCAACGATTTTCATCGGAATGTGTTCTATTTTTAGGTACAACAGACGCAGTCTGAACTAACTGATATGATACCAAACTTTAACGAAAAGATCACTTAAACCAGTATCCCCAACCCCCGGGCCGGGACCTGTCCGTGGATCAAGTGGTACCGGGCCACCCCAGGAACATAAAATTATTTTCATTTAACTTACTATGGTGTATTTCTCTCGGGTTCGTGCAACTTTTCATGGAAATCACCTTATATTCCATTTTAAATCTCCTTGTAATGAGGGACTATTCCCACTTCCCTCTACCCCCCCCCCTTGTCTTCTCTCGGACCCGGCTGGATGTGTGGGAGGAATTAATTGATCAGACGACATGATTCACTAAAATCGTTTATTTGTCACAATATTCAACACAAACACAACAATAATCCAATTAAGATAGTTTTGATCAATAATTAGAGCGCGAAGCTGAGACCAGTTAGCATGGGGATAATATTTACGGACATCCAACTAATTTCTACGATAACTTATAAAAGCTCGTTTTTAACTCGGACGCGCACTAACAATTAACTCTCTAACTTCTATTTAAATAATGAGCACAATACCTGAACTCTTATAATTCATAAGTCCTATAGCTGAGGCCTTGAACACTAAAGGTTGGCTTGATCACCTCGCATCCGAGCGATCGTCACTTTGGTAATCTTCAATTCTCACTTTAATAATCTTAGATTCTCATTTCACTAACTCCCAACACTCGCGAATATAAAATTTATATAATAAACTTACTTTGCATCATCACGTTTTCTTAACTTCGGTGAAAGTTGGTTGAAATAATTATTTCCCGTAAAGAATCCCCAAGGGATTAGTTAGGGCCGCGTATAGATCTGTCACAACCTTATATTGATTTTTGGTGTAACTTTATTTTATTCTGAAGGTATATGGAAATACAATTAAATTAAAATTATTAAATCAAAACAATCTAAAATATAAACAATCAATGTCCCTCCTCAGTGGGCCGTGGTAAAATTAACAAACAGATAATTAAACTTATCGGAGTCTTCTAAGTTAAGGTGCAATTGACGCCGTCGAAACTAATAGGATACCAAACCCAAATGAAAAAGATCTCTAAAATTTATCGGAAAGTCTTCCATGTTTAGGTGTAATAGACGCTACCTAAACTACTTAATATAATACTAAACCTTGATGAAAAGATCGTTTAAATTTCCAAGACCACCATAACCCATTTATATGCTTCAACAACGGAGTTCCAAGCTTTAGAAAAAACAAGCAGATAAATCAGAATCCAAATTTATTTTATAATAGAAAATTTGAATTAAGTTTGTAAAGAAAAAATTTTTTTGTCACATTAACATCGTTCAAAACAAAGAAAGAAAAGAAATATATTATTTCGTCTGAATGGCATTTTGAAGATAAGTATGTTTCCTACTTTGTTTCATGTTAACATAATGAGAGCTAAAATCCATGACAATGGAATCACGTGTTTCCTATTGAATTCGTGGCTCCTCTCAGACTTGTACGTCTTCTTGTACTTTGTAAACATGTCTAAATATTAAGATTCTTCAAAAAAAATTTAAAAATTTATACGTTTTACGGGTTTTTAAAATTAAGTACATTTTATTTACCTGTGTGCATTACTGATAACAAACATGCACTTTTTAAAAGAAAGTTTATGTTTAAGTCGAAAGATGGCAACAATGAAACGATAGAACTGATTGGCTGGAAACATACGATTGTATTTATTACGTGACTATGACGTCACATTAATTTATGCACTGATATGCTGAAAGCATAAGATTGCACTTATCAAGAGACTATGACGCCATTTGAATTTAGCCCATTAGATATAATATAGTCATATCTACTCACGATCCCTCTTCCAATTGAAGTTATTTTCTAACTTTCTTTGAAGAAGAAACTTATTTTCCAAGGGGCTAAATTCATGCCGGTCATATGACAATACATCACAGGTTCAGTATTGAATTAAAAACTGACATTAAACTTGAACTTGCTGTTCTATTTGTAAAATTTAGATAAAATTTTAAATTTTATAATTGGGTAAAAATGTTCTAAGTATTACAAGAAATGCCATATACAAAAATCCTCCTAAAATACATGTATTTTTAAAGCAAATGTATTTTCCTTACTAAATGTGCATTATATTTGTAGAAAAATATTTACATTTCGAAAGAAAGTTTCTGCAAGAGGCAAAAGTTGGCAACAGCACAGCGCTTGAACTGATTGGCGGAAAACACAATAAATCATTTAATTTCCTAACTCTCAAGCTAATCAACTTTCCCAAACGTCACAGATGGAAACAAGTGAATGAAATTATCATGTGGCTATGACGTCACACAAATTTAGCCTATTGATTCCTTTCCCTCTTTCTTACAATCTCAAACTGTTTTCACGTCTATTCTTATAATATTTTTACCATAAATAAATCTGTCACAAATTCTGTCATTTTTATGTTAGTATAACTTCAAAAACAATACTACACAGCTGCTGATACATAATACTTCATTACATCATACAACTGAATCGAAATATATAGTCATTCTTTTAAGGCAGGAGGTTCCCAAACTTTTCTGTCTCATAGACCCCTGCTTAATTAATATTGAATTTTTGCAAATTAATCAACTTAAAAGTCTTTTTGACAGCTGGTACTACTACTCCTACTTTAAAAGAATTATATTTATAACTGTAATATATAAAGTATAGTGTTTAAAATTTAAAAAAGTACATGTTAATTAAATTAAAAGTTGATTAATAAATAAAACCGTTAAATAATATAACTAAACAAACAAATGATTCTAATGGAAGGGATGAATCTCTAGCACTACAATATAAAATTTTCAACATTAGGTTTCAATCTTGTCTGGGGTTTAACCTTAAATCTTCTCTGTAATTGGTGTCCAGTTTTTTTCTTTCTTGCTTTTTGTTTTGGAGATTGGCAACCAAGCTAAAATTCCTTCACACTAAAAAGAGCAATGAAAAACTTCCTCACGATATTCCAAAAGTACGGACAAATAACAGGTTTGAATTTTTAAAGCCAAATTGCTGACATCCGTTTCTAAACTTGAAAGATTTTCGTTTTAGTGCTTATTACGATTTGTTCCTATTGTAATGTGACATTTTTTTTCAGCATGAATCCATATGAATTCATTGCCTACTGTAGTATTTCCATAGTCAAAGCATTCTCAATCCTGGTTTCCAAATCTGAATAAAAGGCATTTAAATGTTGAATGTAGGTTAAAACATTCTGACAGATTGCCTGTGACAAATTTAGAAAATTCGGGACATTCAGTATTATACTTTAGCTTAAGTCAGGAAAGAAAAGCTAAAATGGTGCAAACCAACATCATTAAACTTAGTAAATAATTGTTAAATAGGGAAAATTTGATTTCCACTTGATTAGATTTTCTTTTAAAATTTAAGCCACGATCTAGTTTAATGAGAGCCATTATCATAGACTCCCACTTAAACCTCATGGACCCCAAATTAATTTTTGGCTGACGTAGACCTCTTGAAGGTCGTCATAGACCCCAGGGATTCTATATAGACCACTTTGAGAATCACTGCTTTACGGTATCCGAATACGTTCGGAACCATAATTTGGAAAATGTGTATAAATAAATTTTTTTTTTATATATTTAGTGTGACTTGAATTAGAATAAACATATAAAATTGTCTTAAGAATATTATTACAATAAAAAAATTACTTAAATGCAATTTTTTGGTAAAAAATGAAGAAAGAGTGTCATATTTTCAAAACATTTTTCTTTTATGGAAAAAAGGTTTCTATAATAATAATATTTTGTCTATATATAGCTGAAACTTCTATGCAGAGCCTGAACCAAGAATTTTGAAAAATTCATATTATTCTTTGAGTTACGATCAATCGAAGTAACAACCGATATTTTTTATCAAAATTTCTCTATTCTGATGAATTAAAATATAAATAAAACCACTTCTATATTCAAAAATCGTAGTTCAGGCTATGTAGAGAAGTTTTATCCATATACAAACACAAATACTATTATAGAAGGAAAATTCTATAAAAGGAAAATGTTTTGAAAATATGCAATTCTTTCTTCTTCTTTTGCCAAAAAAATTCGTTAAATTAATTTTTACTTATAATAATATTTTTTAAACAACTTTATAAGTATTCAAGTAATAAGACACATAAAAAATCATTCATTAATACACTTTTTCAAAATCACATTTCGAAAGTCGCATGCCTTAACACTACTATGATATTTCTGAGAACTAAAAAACCTGGAAATTATTTTCCAGAGCAATCAGATCATAAAACTAGGCAAGACACACGCAAAACGCATTAATCCTAATGCACAAAGACATTGAATCGAAGCAAAACATGAAATGAAACTCATCAATAAGTAGAAGAAAAGTTGTAATAAGCAACTCTCTCTATGTACCTTAAACAACTTCTAAAACGAGCCTGATGGCAGATAAGGTTATGGAAACGTGCATTTTCCCACTGGAGGGGTGCCAAAATGGCATTTAAGAGCAAAAATCGTGATATTCAATAGATGGACACAATGAACTTTTCAATGCTAACTTAAGTGATGCTGGTACAAAAACTTTATTTAACCTTTTCAGGACAGAGAAAAGTACTCATTGCGAACTTTACGTGGCGAGCGAGAGTGAAAAGCATTAAAAAGAATTAGAAGGCACTCTGACAAAAGTTATTTCAAGTCAGCAGTTCTTTTAAGAAGAACCGTTAGAAGCCGAAACGTAACAAAAAGCTCCTCTCTTTTTTTTTTCAAATTGCTTTTCCATGACAAAGAAAGTCAAATTGTAAATGCAAAGAAGGAATTGATGAAAGTGTCTTTCACCCCCTACCCTACCCTGGCCTGGCTTTCTTTTCTTCCAAGGGAAAAAAAGAAAAATGAAACTAATGGTCTTTGACAAAAATGGCGAACTCTCGGAAAGATTACTATTACAGACATCAAAAAAATTTCGCCACACCTAAGCGATCAGACCAGAGGACAAAAGCGAAATACAAATACAAGCCAGGGCAAAACTCAATGGCGAGTTCTGATAGTACATGTTCTGATGGAGTTTTTATGCTATTACAGAGAAAGAAACTTAGAATTTTACGTACATTAAAATAGTTGATTAATAATAGTATTTATTATTCAGTCACGCGGTATATCTATTTACAATTTTATTCAAGTCTGCAAATGATTATGCTAATGGTTTTCCTTTATTTTCCAACCAGTCTGGATAATTCAATTGTCATTAGAATTGTGGATGACAGTCAGGTATCTATCTGATTACTGAAGGAGTATCATTAGAACAACTACACAGATTTCACGATTAATTATTCAAGAGAAAGATAAAAATAAGGTAAAAAAAGTTTTAAAATTCCTTATTTTAACAAATGCAGAGAAAAATCGTTTAACACGAAACTGAAGGGACTGAAATATTTTTTCGTGTTAAAGAATTTTGCAAAAGAAAACATGTATTTAACAAAATTAAGGTTATTACAGTACATTTTCAGAACATCATAGATATGTATATATGCATGTATTTAATAAAAATCAATGAAATAAAAACATTCACAGGAACTAAATGAAATTTAATACAATATTTTCAAGTTTTCAGAAAAACAAAACATTTGCTTTTCGGAAAATATTTGATATTTTTCTTTGCGTTGTTCTTTTTAGCATCAAATTGTAAAGAAATTGTTGGATGTATTTCTTTCCCCATTGAAATGCTAGTCTAAATAATTATGCATACTTTTCACGGCGTTCTTCATTACGGATGACGTGTCAACAGGAGCTGCATTATTCAGTTCATTTTCGTCGTCGGAATCAGCATCAATGTTATTTTTTTGTCTTTGTCTTCCATAATTTGGAGTGTTTTCCATAATGTTATCATCCTCTACTGTAACGAATTCTTTCAGTTGGACGTCCAATCCGGCTGGTGTTTTCCGTATTTTGTTCATTCTCAAAAGGTAAATCTATTCGTGTTAAGTGATTTTCGTTTCGTGAGTAGAGGGGAAAAATGCATGAAAATACATAGTAGTTTGTCGGAACCGTTGTGTTATTTCGTGTTAACCGATATTTCAACCTAAACGTTTTCACGTTAACCGTATTTTACTGTACTCAAAAAGACAAATGAGCAAGCAATAGCAAACACTGAATTTTTTCGCATATGCTTTGTGAAAATTGGTTTCACTGAGGAGCGAATCGCGTTACTTTAAATCGGCAGCGAAGGGGTTAAAGATGTACAACACTTTATTTTTTTAAAACCTTTTCTATTCATTCATTTTAAACAGAACGAATAAAACAATTTTAATTACACGCCAATTTAATGTAACGGCTGAATGAATGTAGAAGAAATATCTCCACCTTCCATAAGACCCGGTTTCAAAAAACACACATACAACAGCTTTTCCACAACTATTCAAAATTAATTAAGAAATTTCAAATAATAAAATGTTATTCATACATAACATTCATTTTGAAATAATTCTCTCTATCTCGTATTTTTCTTTTCCCCCCTTAAGATTAGAATAAACGATGCGTATCGGTACAAAAAACATTATCAATAAAAACAAAATTTTATTACTATAATTATAGGCGAGGACAGTCTCATAAATCAGGAATCAAAAGCACGCAAGTAATCTGCTACTGTAATTACATATATCTAAATTTCAAACTAAAAAAAATTACAAGTTACGAAAATTCACAGCAACAAAAACCCTTTAAATTTTGAACATGGATATATTAATTCAATAAGACTTTTAGGAAGGGGAGGGGGGAAGGGGACGTCAAATAAGAAGTTAATGAATTGTTCACACAAGATCAAGAACAAGGACAGCACCTGTGTCCAGGGACGTCTTAAGATTTGCTGAGAGTGTGGGCCCCTACACCAATGTAAGCCCCGCCTACGACCTCAAAAGTAGATAGTAGATAGCATACTTTGTCAAATACTCGTACAAACAGTAACCCGAAACAAACAAATGTGTATGACTTACAATCGCACAAACCCGCTCGACCCACACACTGCCGTTCTTTGACTTAATGAGTAATGATGGTGTATAATGGTAGGCGGGGACGCGTATTATTAAGGTTCTCTCTTAATAATACAGTCTTGCCACTGTTGCCAGTTGAAATATGGTCCGAAATTCTCAGTTTTTCGAAGAAATCAACCGGAAATACCCCTTGGCCATTAACATTACTCGAATTGTGATCTTATTAAGGCTCAGTTGACCCATACTTTACGACGTCCCAGCCCGTGCCGGTACCTCACTTTCCGATATTGAGCAATATATCGCATAAGGAAGGAGTTCAACGTTCTATTGGAGTGTATCTGAGGCGTGTATTCTATTGGCTGTAAACCACGAGGGGAGATAATCGAACCCGTTATTCAATTGGAACTTTCTGATCCCGATCCATAGTCAGACATTGGTCATTATCGACATTGCACTCAGAAGCAATATGACTACTGGAGACGAGCATCTCTTCATTTTGAACTACGGTAAAGTGACACTCCACCGTATCAACCCCTCCACATGACGTGTTTTTAATGGTACCCGGATCAGGGACGTCTTAAGACTTCTTGAGGTCCCTTGGCTTCAACACAAATATAGGCCTCACTTACGACCCTTGAAAATAGACAGTACAGAGCATACGTTGTCAAACACTCGTAAAAACAAAAGCCCGAAAAAAATAAATGCGCCTGACTTACAGTCGCACAAACCGGCTCGACCGACTGCCGCCTTTTGACTGATTGAATAATGGTGATACCCCATGGACGACGGTCTTCACATATTGGCCAGTTGATATATCGCCTGAAATTCCCAGTTTTTCAGAGAACGCAACCGGAAATAACATTTGACCGCTGAAATTATTCGAATCATGATCTGAGTAGTGAACGAGACGAGACCCCCATTGTAGCCAAGGCCCATGCCTTAAGACGTCCCTGACCAGTATATGGCTAAGTGGGTTAATATACGACTGTATTTTATAAAACATTGTCTACTAATTACAGAGGAAGTGATTTTTAGAAAGAAAGAATAATATTCAGTATAAATTTCTAAAAGGGTATGGGAGTTGAATGGGCGTTCTTTGGGCATCCGAACTGTAACATAGTCCTCAATTCTATATCTGGTATTCTGCTATGGTGGGCATGGCGATAGTGGAGGTTTTCAGTCTGCGTAGAGGAATTACGGTCATTGGCTGAGACGAGGAGATCTGGGAGGCGTGCCAATGGTTCCTCTTCAGGATGGAGTAGAAGTAATCTTTGGCATGGGTGAAAGCTTAGAGACTGCTCTCTGGTTGGTCAATGGTAACGTGAACATAGATTCCAATTGGCTGCCCGGGGAGGTGAGAATTAGGAAAGTGGGAGGAGCTTGTCCAATGGGGTAAGATAGAATTTAACATCGGTAAAAAATTAAAGAAAATATGAAAAATTTAATTTACTAGGATGCAATAATTAAAAATTATTATTAACTTCTTTGCAATAATTAAAAATTATTGCAAAGAAGTTAAAAATATTATGGAGGATTTTAAGAATCAAGAAGAATTCTTCTTGGCCTTTTAGTTTTACTATTGGGATTATAAAGGATTAGATTAAGCATTTACATTATTTGTTTCAGATAAAGCATTAAAAAAGCTTATCGCAATTTTCTGGATATTCTAAAAGCGTAGATTTGTAAAAGTACACGCTAAATGAAAAGATAGGAATCAAAATTTACTTTCTTCCACAATCAATCTTATTTTGTTATCCGACCCCCCCCCATATGTTTGGTGCCCCCTCCCCCCATAATCGGAACATAAGGAGAAATCCGTTACAGCATAAGTTTTCTTACTTCTACTGCCATCGCAATAAGTCCTTGGGGGGGGGGGGGGATTTCAATCTGTTTCGACAACGAAATCTTTAAGGAAGTAAAAACTTTTTTTTTTGTATGATCAAATCCTTGCCTTTAAGTATTTTCGAAGCATACAAAATAAAAACTCTACCGTTTCCTCTTTCTTAGATGGAAAAAATATATATGTGTGTGTGTGAGTGGGAGGGGGGAAGTTAAAGATTTCCTATGTATAGTAAGAAAAGGGTTTAAGATGAAATATTCGGAAGAACACTAACAAGCTTCTATTCTTCCTTTCAATGTAACTTAAGAACTTTCAACCACAAGGCTTCTCCAATCTATCTGACGAAAGCTCGTTAGACTAAAAAGATTTCGGTTTGCAAATATAATGACATACAGTTTCGTACATTAAATGATTCAGAATTGCTTCGACAGTACAATATTCGAAACCACAGTTTTCACTAAAACCTCACATATTTCAACTAAACTCAGTGACCCAACAGCCCATAAGGGCGAAGGCCTACTGAGCCCATCTCAGTAAATTTCCTCACATAACTAATTGTAATTTTCAGGTACCATAATTAGTTATTTCACTAAATGAATAACAAATTAAAAACAACAAAATTTTCAATTCATTTTGGTATCAGTATTGACCTTGGATAAAGTAAATTAACATGCAAGATTTTCATATAAATTTCATTAAATTATTACACAGATGTTAATAAAAATGTTAATACTTTTAGTTTATGTAACTGCTTTAGAAATGAAACCAAAGAATTACGAATAATCTAAGCCTAATAAAATACGAAATAAAAGTTAAAAATAAAGGTTAAACTTTCTCTCTTAAAAAAAAAAAACATGATGTGACTCAACAATGTTAAATAATTGTGAAAGAGTACCATGTGATTTTAATTTAATTTAATTTTTAGCATCTCATTTTACTATATTTATTTGTTTATTTTGTGTAAAATTGTTTGGCAACGACATTACGTTTTGTAATCTCGAGAAATATTTTAATCTGCTGTTCCGATTGTATAGAGAACTTCGTGGTGAAATGTTGTTACAAAAAAATATCATTCTAACACCAGAAAGATGCTTATTTTGTAGATTTATTCTTGGAAATTGTTTAAGTGAAAGCAACAACAGGAGTGCAACTCGGGAGAACTTCTAAGAATCATTTTTTCTCGCTGGCAAACTATGCAACGTAATCAAACAACCAATATTGAATGATAATTGCATACTTTAAGAAAAATATATTACTTTTAAATAAATTTTGTTTAATTTTTTAAAAAACCGAACACGAAAGGCACTCATATAGTTTGCTGAGAATAACGCTTCTTAAGGTTGCGACAATTTTTTTTAAAAAAAGGAAATATGGGAATTTTTTTTTATAGTTATTTTTAGAATTGTTTAGTGCTTTTAAAAAAAATGTGCTAAAATTAAGAAGAGAAAAAGAAATTATCACTAAAATGGGAAAAAAGTAGGTAAAAATTGACAAAAAATAGCATAATCGCGGCCCATTCTGCACCAAAGGTTTATGAACAAATTTTCATTTTTTTTTTCAATTTTAATGTGTTGCTATATTATTCAATTTTGAAATGACCTGCAGGATAAGAGATATTTTCTTTTTTATAAAAACTAGAGCACTTTATCTCGGTTATTATATGAAAATGCTTAAAAAGACAGTGATTATATTCACATAAGGGACTGTAAATTTTGTAATAAAACAGTGATTGAAAAATCTGAAGGTTAAAACAATTCTACTATTATACATAACTTACAGAAACAATTTCAGTACTTTCTATGCTTGTTCAACAACATTGTTATTAATTATGTTCAAAACTTTTTTAGCAATCGCTGACCCCGTTTGATTATTTTCAAAAAATCACATTTCGAGTAAAACGCGTTTTAAAGTATGACATCTTGCTTAAAGTAATGGCATCTGCTTTTACTAAAACACTTGTAGTTTTTATTCTAGTAAACGGAAAATGATAAACTTGGTATTTTTATAAAGCTAATAAGATGGCCCATAAAATAAAATCATAAAAAAAATTTGTCACTTTTTGGGAAAATTCACAGTTTTAGGGCAGTCGGATACCTTAACAAAATTTTAGAGCTTCGAACGAATATTCGAAGAATGTTCTAATTTTCCTATAAAAGCATTGCCATGAAAGACCAGATAAATGTCACATTTGTGAAATATCCTAAGGTGAAGTCAGAAGTAAAATTCTTAGAGCAGATAAAAGTCAAACCTAATGCTCCTCAATCAAGTCCAAATAGGAAATAGATTGATTACTGCTGTTTCACCACGAAGCAATATGAAGCTATTAGCGATGGATCTCATAAATTCGAATCATGGTGAAATGACGAGGAGTATACCATTAACGGACAAACCACTCTCCAAACTCATGCACAATTCTAATGAAAGGACTCCAGGGCTCAACAGATTTAACAGCCCTTTTACTTGGCGGGTTTTTAATGGAACCAGGACTCGGAACCCATACTTACAGGGCTAAGGGGGACACACGAAATGGGGGTAGGAAAGAAAGGAAAAATTAAAGTTAGTTAGTATTTATTTTATCTGATTGCTTTTGGATTTGAAGGAGATTCGATCTTGGCACCTTTCGATTCGTAAGCGGTAACTTACCGCTGGACCAAAATGATCACTTCAGTTCGGAGGCTGTTACTGCTTATATATAAATACCACCACCCAATAGCGCACACAAAAAGTTTTCAAGGGGGCGTCCGTGGTCAAAAGTCTCCGAACTTGTATCATACCTCAAGACAACAATTGATTCTTTTGATTCTGTCGATTTTGTTAACAAAAAACAGTAAAAAATAAATTATTGAATTAATAATTAGAATTAATTAATAAAATAAATTGTTAATTACAGGTATTTAATTAAATTTTACGTTATATATATATATATATAGGATTATCATCAATCGGAAAAAAAACTAAAGGGCTTAGGGGGGGGGTGTCCGGACCCCTAGGACACTCCCTAGTGTGCGCCACTGCCACCACCACAGATTTATGTACTTGGGTATTCAGGATTTTGCAAATAAGTTTATACAAGCTTATCAATGCACAATATGTCAATAACAGCGGGCCTTTTTTCAATAGAAACATTTATATCACTTTTCCTTAATTTCCCAAGGGAAAAATTCGTTTGTTATGAATCCTACTTGGTTAGATCCCAAAATCTAGAAAAGTTAAAGACATTTATTGAGGTGCTACTGTATCACATCTTTTCTGAGTTATCCTTTAACAGTATGCAGGTTTTCCTTCTTTTACCTAATATTTATCAACAGGTGAGGAAATAACTCATCGGAAAATCACTTCAAGGCCCATGTACAATCTAAATAATTACGGGTTTACGGTAAAAATCTCAAAACCCAGATTGTATTTCAACGAATAAGAAACCCTCCTAAATGAAAAAAAATGGCGACATGGGAAAGCAACGATCCACAGGCTGGTAGTTGAGATGGATAAGAAGTAAAAAAAAAAACATGCCTTTTATTTTTGAATCCATCATTTTATCGCAAAAAAAGCTCGACGGGCCGAAGTGAAGAGAAGGGAAGCGATGTGATGTTATCCATCCCTTCGCTCATTAACGCCGCAGATTTCCCTTCAATCCTTCACAGATGGATCTTCCGGGCGGGGAGGCAGGACATCCCTCCTATCTCAGTCGTCGAAACTCGATCCTCCTTAGGGGTGCAGGAACTCTCAGAAGGGCGGCGACCCCAATGAAAGCCTGTGTGTGTGTTCAAAGGGAGAAGGAGGGTCAGATACGTGAACAACTGCAAAAAGTGGAGAAGAAAATTTTCTCAGCTTATCCATCATCATTGAAGATCGTTCCCATCTTTTGGGTGCAATTTTTTCCAGCGAGGCTCGAATGTCTTGGAAGCAGCACCAGATCCTCTCAGCACAGATGGAACATAACAAAAGCTCATCAAGAAGTGGTATGTAAACCTTCAAGAACGTGGATGAGGGAAAAATTGGGACATGTAAGCATGGCCCACAAAAAAAACCAAGTCGAGCCCTCATCGATTACCTTGTCTTTTACAGTCACAATGATTCTTATTTTATTTTGTTTAAAAGGTGAAGTGTTTTTAAGGATGGAAATTTTCATTTGATAGATCACGATATGTTCCAAGATGAGAATGAGAGCATGGCATATCGCGATAAAAAATGCTGATTCGGATCCAAGAAATTTTTCAGAGAGAATCTGAAATTATTTCTACATACTAAAAATGATGTATGGTATTTTATCAATTCACTCATAACTGGTACATTAAGAGAACCTAAGACTCGCGAAACAGTTTATTTTAATACAGAAAGACGTCTATCAAAACATATGAGGCAGAAATCCAGAAAACACACCTTTTTTGTTGTATTATATATGCATGACAAAAAAAAATTTTTTAATTAAAAACAACTATAAAGAAGAAATGCCGATTAAAAAAATGAGTTATCTTTGAACAACTAGAAATTGACTTTAAAAAGTCTGCAGCTATAAATGCTTATGTTAGACCAGAGATCGGCAACCGGTGGTCGTGAAAAAGGTTTGATGGTCCACAGAAAGATTGGGGCATTGATATTTTTATAAAAATTTAGGTTCCAAATGACGAGTAACGAAATGTATTATGAAATATGTGCTTTACTTTACAAAATATCTGTTTTAAAATTACACTTTAAAAAAAATTAGTTACTACATTTAGCAAAAGGCATTACTGTTTTTGGAATCTGGTTTGATAAAATACATTCAAACTAACACGTAAGGGCTAACATATTTATAATATATTTCTGAAAGAGTTATCGACAGGAATACTTGTGAGTGCGTAAACATATTATGAATATAATATATTCGCATTAATATATTATGAAATTATTTTTAACTTTCTCCATGAAGAAACATTAAATCTGCAATTATCCAATACGGTTTAAATTAAGGCTCCACAAATCCATACTGAATATTCTGCAATTCTTGATGATTAAGTTCGAAAAGAGCCCAAAATTCTTGATATCCTTAAGGCCTGCTAAGACTGTGCGGCTTTTATAAAACCTTTTAAAGCGAAATTTAATTCATATAACTCCCCAGATAAGTTCATTTCTTCACTACAGCATTAAGATGAAACTAAAACTTGTCGCCAAAGTAAACCATCATTATCATTTTCTCCACGATTAAAAAAAAAAGGTAAGAATAAATGTTTGCTCTTTTATCTACACTGACACATGTGTAGCGAAGAAATGCGATAAACTGATAAAAACTGAACCGACAGATATGAGTAACCGTACCTGTACTCTCAAGAAAACCTTCATATATTTTACCAAAACATTTTATTAAGAACGTTATTTGATGTTAAGAAAAATGGACTAGCATGCTTATTATTCTATTTTGATACGGATATAGGTATTTTAATGATGGAAGAACTATCCAGAGTAGAGATTGATTTGAGAAGCTATATATAATAACTAGCTGTAACCGCCCACTACACATTCTTTTTTTTTAAGGTTATAGTTATCTAAATCTTAACATTAAGCTTTCGATTGTACTAAAAAATATTATCAGCCTCGACTCTCTTGATTTAAAAAGAAAAGGACCTGAGCTTCTAAAATATAAGTATATTTTTTATTTACGCCCCTGCAGCAACTCACAGGATTTCGGAGGTGATTTCCTCAAACCACACTTTTAGTAGATCTCTACTCAACAGAAGAAACATGCCACGTAGAATTTCTAGTCTGTGGGTCTAAATCAGTGGTCCCCAAAGTGATCTATATCAGCCCCCTAGGGATCTATGACGACCTGCAAAGGGTCCACGTCAGTGATAAAATAATTTGGGGGTCCATGAGGGTTCGTGAGGTAAGAAGGGGACGTCTTAAGAGATTTTGAGGCCCTGGGCCTCAACGCAAAAGTAGGGCTTACCTGTGATCTTTAAAAGAAGACAGTATATTGCATGCACTGTCTAATACTCGTACAAATGGTCATTTGAAGTAAATAAATGAGCAAGACTCACAATCTCAAAAACCGGCTCGACCGATGACCGCATTTCGACTAAATAAGTTGAATGATTATTTGTGTATTAAGCCTAGACCTAGACATGGACAACGGTCAAAACAAAATAATACAGTCTTGCCACTTTTGTCAGTTAATGTGCAGTTTGAAACTCCCTGTTTTTTGGAGAATATGTCCGGGGATAATACTTGACCATTAAAAATTATCCAGATTATAATCTAATAAAAGTTGAATAGAGAACAAAATGAGCCCCCCCCCCCGAGACCCTGGGCCCAGTTGGCCCATGCCTTAAGACGTCCCTGGAGGTGAGGGTCTACGATAGTGGCTCTCATTATAAACCAGATCGTAAATTTATTCTAGAAAAAAAACTTTCAAGTTAAAACCAGATTTTACCTAATTAATAAAGTTATTTACTAAATTTATTGAGGTTTATTTGCAATTACAAGGTGACAGAATAAATGTTATTAAAATAAGAACCATAAATCTTATAGCGTTTCTTTTCTAAATTAAGCTAAAGAATTATACTATTGGACGTCACGAATTTTCCCAGTTTCTCAATTGGCCACAATCTGCCAGGACATTGATGTTTTAACCTACGTTCAACATTTAAATGCCCTTTATTCAGATTATGAAACTAGGTTTGAGAATGCCTTGATTATGGCAATACCACAGTAGAATAAAAAAAGAAAAAAGACTGGGCACTACTCACAGCGAGAAGATTTAGGGTTAAACATAGCAAGATTGATGACATATGTTAAAAATTTGTTATTGACGCAACATATTCATCCCTCCCATTAAAAGCATTTATTTGCGGACCAGTTACTTTGTTTAACAGTTATTCCATGCATTAATTAAATTTTTAACAGTATAACTCACTAGAAATTTAAATCTTTTGTAGTAAGTAGCTGTATACCTACTATCAAAATGGGATTTAAATTGATAAATTTGAAAAAAATTCACTATTTTGTAAGCAGGGGTCTACCCAACACCGAACCTCTAGTCTAAATGTTCAAAAACCGGATTGTTTTATTTATTTTTATCTATTACGTCCCCTACCCCGGCCAACCCCCTTGGGAGTAGATTTCTGCAGAACACGACAAAAGGTATTTGTCAAATTTCAAATCTGTAGATCAAAAACGGGATTTTTTGCCTTAAACGCTTCCGCAACCTCCTTAGGAGTAGTTTTTCGCAAAACTTGCTCTTAGTAGATTTCCACTCAACGAAAGCAAAATGCCGGCTAATTTTCAAGTCTATGGATCTAATAATTCAGATTTCCTGGTGATATTTAGAAAATTTTAAAATTTTTCCCTAATATTCATAAAGAAGAATGTCAACAGAGGTGTCAAACTCGCGACCCACAACGAACATTTTTGCGGCCCGGCCAATATAT